>AYEL01077801.1:0-123832 GCA_000484575.1 Olivierus martensii
CTCTCTAATTTAGAAATAGGTTTTTTAATGAGGAGAAATGAATAGCTCAAGTAGTGCTTCTTTAATTTGTTTATATCCACGTTTCAGAGCCAGTATAGCGTCAGCTATATTGGCTTTGAAACGTTGCAGACCGTCTCGTTTCACTTACGAGTTAGAATAGAAAACTGAGGAATAGTGATAAATTAAAAAAAATTCCACAATTCTATTTTTATTCTCATTCTTCTATGGTTGTGCAAAACATGTAGATATAGGGTCCAACAGGGAACAAAACATCTATTACCCCCTTAGTGTTTTTGCCTTGTATGTGATAGGCTCACATACACTAATTTATGCAATACTACAGTTCCTGTAAGTTTTATATTCTAAAGAAAGAACAGTATATTTTAAATGGAGGCGGGAGGTCTCACAAATTTTTCAGCGGTCTCTAATTTTTATATTAGAGGTAATTTAGAGGTTTTTTTTTATATTAGACATAATAGAAGGTGATTTTTATATTATGAATATTTAGAAATAATTTTATTTTGCAACTATAAAAAGGCTGTTTTTTATATTGTTATTTGTGAGGAATGAGGTTTAAAATGTGGCCCCCTACAGAGTGAGGCCCCAGCTTGCGCCTATTGCGCCTAACGGTAAATACGGCCCTGTTTCTAACCCATACAATGGTTCGCCAAAGTAACAATGACATCTATAGTATATATGGGAGTGTATCAGAGGATATGAGTGGATAGCTAGCCCTCAATCATTCCCTAAAAACCCCACTTTCACCCAATGGTCAGAGACAATAAAGCTCTTAAAAAATTATGTAGCCAAAATAGGAGGGTCCTAAACTTTTTATAAAAGGTGTATCTCTTAGTCTAGATATTCAAATATAGTGATATGTAAAATGAGGTTTAAAATGTGGCCCGCTACAGAGTGAGGCCCCAGGTTGCGCCTATTGCGCCTAACGGTAAATGCGGCCCTGTTTCTAACCCATACAATGGTTCGCCAAAAACAATGACATCTATAGTATATATGGGAGTGTATCAGAGGATATGAGTGGATAGCTAGCCCTCAATCATTCCCTAAAAACCCCACTTTCACGCAATGGTCAGAGACAATAAAGCTCTCTTAAAAAATTATGTAGCCAAAATAGGAGGGTCTTAAACTTTTTATAAAAGGTGTATCTCTTAGTCTAGATATTCAAATATAGTGATATGTAAAAAATACAGGCTGAAAAGCTCATATACGTCTATAGAGCGACCGGAAGGCCGAATGGCAACATGTTGGCATGCCACTCAAGAGGATCCCAGTTTACGTCCTTGGTCCAGCATCTCTTGAAAAGTTTTTTCGGGGTTCTGGGCCCAGCCCGACGATCCCCGTCCTTATCATCCGGCCCCTTCCTCGGGTATAATGCAGCCCACGATTAGAATTGGTCTCTCCCCTTAGTAATCTTCCTGACTAGAAAGGGACTTAAATATGCAAAAAATAAAAAATACGTCTATAGGCTAAAAAGTTCATATATCTATATAAGATTAGGCACAAAAATTCCATTTCTGGAATTATGTGATATTATGGAATTTCTGGAATTTTTGCTTCTGTGTTTGGACACAAAAATTCCAGAAATGGAATTTTTGTGTTCAATCACAGGACCCGTTTTACAGATAAACGAAAAGACTGTTTGTGTGTATCAAAAAGCTATTTTAATAAAAACGGTTAAATTGATAAATATAAAACAAATACGATTATTTTTTCAAAATTAGTGAAATGTGACCTATTTTTTCAATATAATTTATAAGATTAAATTAAAAAAATACTGTATAAACAACCTAATTTTTTTTTTCATTTTGCATGATTTTTTTGCCTTATTTTATTTTATCCATATTAAAACAGGTCTTTTTTAACTACAAGTTTTTTAGAATTTAGAGATTCTCGAGAATTTCTGAAAGGGAATCTCGAGAAATAAATTAATTACTAATTCGAGAATTCCCGAATATCGAGAAAGCAAAAAGTTCGGGAAAACAGTCACTAATCCAGCATTTGTCTTTTGCGCTCTCTATGCTTACTGCTGTCACTGATAAAAGACGTAGTTTCCATTTAACAGTTCTAACATCCATTAGGAACATCATTGATTAGGAATTATCGGTAATTAAAATTTAAGATCATCACTTTAGGCCAGAAAATTGTCCTGAAAAAAATCAATCACTTTGAAATGCAATAAAATAGTTTTATTCATAATTATTTTAACATTAAAAACTCACTTATTTTATAATCAATTAAACATATTAATAATACTCCAAAAACGGTTCCATAATAGAAAAACTATTTAATTAATATATTGTATAGAATTTTTACATTAGTCTAATATTTAAAATATATGCACACGCCTGTCAGGAGGTGTGGGATCCTTTTTGCCAGAATTTCGCCAAGCATTTGGCAACCTCTTAGTTTCTCTCTGTCACTATGGACGTATCGGCCCGGATATACAGATACAGGCATAGTGACAGCCGGTAAGCCCTCTCGGGGGATCACCGGGCCGAGCCCAAGTACCCCAAAAAAAATCCGGGAGCAGACCCGGGTCCTCCTGCCTGGCAGCGTTACCACTCGGCCATCTGGCTGCTATCTTCCGCTATTACAATCGTCTATATGGCCACATGGAAGTATGTTGCACTCTGGAAAATCCAGGTTCAAATCATGGATTCTACACTTCTAGACTTTTTAGGAGTCCCGGGCCAGGCCCAATACCCCAAAAAAAAATCCGGGAGCAGACCCGGGTCCTCCTGCCTGGCAAGCCGACAGCGTTACCACTCGGCCATCTGGCTGCTATCTTCCGATATTACAATCGTCTATATGGCCACATGGAAGTATGTTACACTCTGGAAAATCCAGGTTCAAATCATGGATTCTACACTTCTAGACTTTTTAGGAGTCCGATAAGCTCTTTGAACTTTATACAGTCAATACCACAACATAACTCAGCGGCATTGGAATGCCTCGCTGCGTAGGATCATAACTTCCAGTTTGTAACTGGCGTAAAAAGTCAATGAAAACTGAATACAATATTATTTTAATGCAAGCTTTATTCAGCATCATAATATCAAGCTTTATTCAGCATCACTCAATACAATGTAATTAATAGATCAGATAAAGGTATGGTTAAGCATTCACTTATCATCTAGAGCAGCACTTCTCAAACTTTTTTCATTCACGACCCCATTTTTCATTACGAGATTTTTCGCGACCCCAGATATTAAATATTAAATAAAACATACACGTACATAAATCATTTACATGCTTATTAAGATGAACACAATCAGCCAACTACACTGAAATTCATATGTTGTCATACATTAAATATTGATACGTTAAATATTGGGCGTTTGTCAAATTAAATATAAACTGATATTCATGTGTTTGAATTTAATTTTTGCGACCCCAGCATTTCGCTTCGCGACCCATAGTTTGAGAAGCTACACTGAAATTCATATGTTGTCATACATTAAATATTGGGCGTTTGTGAAATTAAATATAAACTGATATTCACGTGTTTGAATTTAATTTTTGCGACCCCAGCATTTCGCTTCGCGACCCATAGTTTGAGAAGCCCTGATCTAGAGGATATCAGTTCTGTTTCCGGGTCAATACATCCAAAAATTTTTTCAGAAGAGTCCGGGCTCAGTTAGTTGAATCCTATTATTCATCTGACAGCCGATATCATCATTCTTGTCGGCAACCAATGGTGACGTTGCAACTCTTGTTAGTTGATAAACGGCATGAAATTACACAGAAATGTATAAAGGGCAGTATATTTAGAGGCAAAATTAAAATACTTGTATATAAATTTATAGAAAGTTATATAATAATTTACTTAATTTTAAAATAAGTGTAAAAATTTTTGTATTTATTTTAAAATCAATATCATAGCCCTGTATGGAATGTGATAATTCCAAGGATAAATGAGATAGAATGGTGGTCTCTAAAATTTTTAATCGTGTTAATTTTTTGTATTTATTTTAAAATCAATATCATAGCCTTATATGTTCCTGTATGGCATGTGATAATTCCAAGGATAAATGAGATAGAATGGTGGTCTCTAAAATTTTTAATCGTGTACCCTTAATCAATAATGAAAAATAGCATGCATCTCAGGAAAATGCGCATCTCTGAAAGTTTCTTAAGCACCTGTAGGATACATTCTTTGCAGATCATAATATGATGCTTGAAATGTATGTAAATAATATGATGCTTGAAATGATGTCTTGTTTTGTCAACAGATGATACATTTTCCGACCATTTTCACTAAGCGACAAGAGAATTCAGATTCTGCCATAAGCTGCCCAATCCGTCGACAGGATTGGTCGCGTGGAAATGCTTCGGCTTTCCACTCTGAAGGACCTGGATTTGATTCTTCTGTCTTATATTTCGGAAATATAGAGTCCGGGTCCGGCCCATTGATCCCTCGTCCTCCACAACCAGGCTGACTCCTCCGCAAAGATGGACAACTTGCGGAAGGGTATGTTTCGCTCCCATCACTTAGTACTTTACCTGAGTGAAAAGTGGCGACATCTGTTAAAAAAAATTACAGCTATCCCGATGGATCTATATGGAGTTGCAACCAGATTTTTTTGTAGCAGATGTCAGAAAGTGGCAACATCTGTTAAAAAAAGTTACAGCTATCCCGATGGATCTATATGGAGTTGCAACCAGATTTTTTTGTAACAGATGTCGCTACTCTTCACACAGGTAGAATACTAAATATCAGGGCAAACAAGCCTTTCCACAGGTTGCTCACCCCTACGCTTCGGCAAGCGTAGGGGTGAGACGGAAGGTCAGCCGAATTTTAGAGAACGGGGATTGACGGGTAGGACCCAGAATATAAGTGCCTGCGGATAAGTTACGTAGTGTATTCGCGTTACTTCTACTAACTTTATATTTCAAAAAGAAATTTATCTGAAACTAATCACAAATAATTTACTCAAACATATAAAACCTAAAGCACATAGAAGAATAAACTCTACAAAAATCACTCATTTTACTGCAGTTTTAAATACGATATTTCTATTGGTGTTATGATTGTTGTAGACGCCGCCATGTTGTGACGTAGCGGATTTATGATTACGTTCAAGTAAACAACTGTCTAGATTTCTAACCAGGGCCGCATTTAAACTTTTGGAGGCCCTAGGCGCAACATCATTATGATGCCCCCAAAAAACAAGTCTATTTCAGTTAATCAGATTCATACGCTTTTTTTAAAAGTTCATTGAAAATAAAAGTCTACATTCTATAATAACTGATTTTAATAAAATAAAAATAACACATTAGCATACATATATTTGTATTTAATAATTATAAAAATTAACCGTTCAAATTTAAATTAAAAAACTTAATAATTAAAATTTTTTTGGCTTTGGTTTTAGCAAATATATCTATAGTGTGATCATAATTAATCGAATCCATTACTTCTGATTCTATGCATAATAACGACAGATCACTTGTTTTATTTTGATGCAAATTGTTTCTTAAATAATTTTTTATTCGTTTCAACATTGAAAATGAGCGTTCAGCACTCGCGTTTGAAATAGGCATAGACAAAATATTTTTAAAATTGTTTCTACTTAAGGAAAAGTAGACCTTAACACATCATTTATAAATTTATACATATTTTTAATTGAAAAATTTTTGTTGCTTTATCATTATCAAAAATTGTTTAACTCCATCAACAAATTTTTCTGAATCAATATCAGTCCCATAAGTTTGTAAAATTTTATTAATGCTAGTCCTGTATTTATCTTGATCTATATCCTTCTTCAAAAAAATGTCAAACGTATTTATTGTCTAAATAGCTTTTTGCTCTTTCATTAATTTCCAAAACTAACTTATCACAAATGACATTAAAAGTATTAGTAATGAAATGTTCTTTTCCACGAAATATAATCTCATCGTTAGATTGTGAAATTTCGTCATATATTTTTTTTATTTTTTCGTTTTTTCACTCTTTTCTTCTCATCTTTAAATTTTGTTTCGTCTGTTAATAAATTCGCTCCTTCATTTAAAGCTACAAAACTATTTCGTATATCTAAAATAAAATCAAGTAAAGACTATAACAAATTATTAGCTAACAGTAAATCCTTATCGAGATTTTATAGAGATTTACTAGTAGCATTTTTCGTTGTAAAATTTTGTCCTACACAACAGCTAATATTGCTGTTTCTAAATTGTAAAAATGCTCAGCTAATGATGAGCTCTCTAATTTAGAAATAGGTTTTTTCATGAGGAGAAATGAATAGCTCAAGTAGTGCTTCTTTAATTTGTTTATATCCACGTTTCAGAGCCAGTATAGCGTCAGCTATATTGGCTTTGAAACGTCGCAGACCGTCTCGTTTCACTTACAAGTTAGAATAGAAAACTGAGGAATAGTGATAAATTAAAAAAAATTCCACAATTCTATTTTTATTCTCATTCTTCTACTTTATCCATATTAAAACAGGTCTTTTTTAACTACAAGTTTTTTAGAATTTAGAGATTCTCGAGAATTTCTGAAAGGGAATCTCGAGAAATAAATTAATTACTAATTCGAGAATTCCCGAATATCGAGAAAGCAAAAAGTTCGGGAAAACAGTCACTAATCCAGCATTTGTCTTTTGCGCTCTCTATGCTTACTGCTGTCACTGATAAAAGACGTAGTTTCCATTTAACAGTTCTAACATCCATTAGGAACATCATTGATTAGGAATTATCGGTAATTAAAATTTAAGATCATCACTTTAGGCCAGAAAATTGTCCTGAAAAAAATCAATCACTTTGAAATGCAATAAAATAGTTTTATTCATAATTATTTTAACATTAAAAACTCACTTATTTTATAATCAATTAAACATATTAATAATACTCCAAAAACGGTTCCATAATAGAAAAACTATTTAATTAATATATTGTATAGAATTTTTACATTAGTCTAATAATTAAAATATAAACATAAAATATATTTTTAATAAATTATTATTAGATTAATGGAACGAATTATATTTTTTATTTATCTCGGAAAATTTTCTAATCCGAAAAATTTTTCTCGTACTACTTCCATTCGAGCCGATATTGTTTACTTTTTTCAACACCATCAGATCGAGTCAGTTTGAAAATATCGAGGTCAAGTAACAGTTCACGTTATTCAAGGTATCTTTTAAGGAAAATAAAAAGAACAAGCTTGAAACTTGAAAACATCTATCCAGTTTACTTGAAATAAGACGTTCACATTACTAAAAACTTTTCAAGTTGATATCAAGTTACTTGATTACAAGTATTTTTATTAAAATGTGAATGAGGATTAAGTGGATCAATAATTCAAAAACAAGTCAATTTCATTTATTTTATTGTCGTCAGATGACACTACGAGTTAAACATATTTTAGCATGTAACTTCACATTACTTGTACAACTATGTAAACTGTTTTTATAAATTTTTCTCGATGGTTTAAGAAAAAAAATGCGAAAGAATTGAATGATGTGTCATTAAAAATTTGTAATTTCGTTAAAATAGCAGTAATGCGTCTTCATGTTGATCATTTTAATTTTTATTATATCAGTGGGTGATCGGTTAACGAATAGTTCGGATAACGAACACTTCACAGAAAAAACTGTGTGACCCGCGGACTGATGGAATGACAGGTCGACTGGATGGCCGCTTGGTAAAGCACGAATTATATTTTTTATTTATCTCGGAAAATTTTCTAATCCGAAAAATTTTTCTCGTACTACTTCCATTCGAGCCGATATTGTTTACTTTTTTCAACACCATCAGATCGAGTCAGTTTGAAAATATCGAGGTCAAGTAACAGTTCACGTTATTCAAGGTATCTTTTAAGGAAAATAAAAAGAACAAGCTTGAAACTTGAAAACATCTATCCAGTTTACTTGAAATAAGACGTTCACATTACTAAAAACTTTTCAAGTTGATATCGTCAAGTTACTTGATTACAAGTACTTTTATTAAAATGTGAATGAGGATTAAGTGGATCATAATTCAAAAACAAGTCAATTTCATTTATTTTATTGTCGTCAGATGACACTAGGAGTTAAAAGTTACTTGATTACAAGTATTTTTATTAAAATGTGAATGAGGATTAAGTGGATCAATAATTCAAAAACAAGTCAATTTCATTTATTTTATTGTCGTCAGATGACACTACGAGTTAAACATATTTTAGCATGTAACTTCACATTACTTGTACAACTATGTAAACTGTTTTTATAAATTTTTCTCGATGGTTTAAGAAAAAAAATGCGAAAGAATTGAATGATGTGTCATTAAAAATTTGTAATTTCGTTAAAATAGCAGTAATGCGTCTTCATGTTGATCATATTAATTTTTATTATATCAGTGGGTGATCGGTTAACGAATTAGTTCGGATAACGAACACTTCACAGAACAAACTGTGTGACCCGCGGACTGATGGAATGACAGGTCGACTGGATGGCCGCTTGGTAAAGCTGTGACTTAAATCCTTGAGGATCCGGATCTCACTTCTCCAATTTTTCAGGAGGGGTCCGAGTCCGACCCGCTGAACCTCATTCTTCAACCATTCAGTTGACCCCATCATGGGTGTTGGCCAGCAGACTTAAATCCTGGAGGATCCGGGTCTCACTTCTCCAATTTTTCAGGAGGGGTCCGGGCCCGACCCGCTGAACCTCATTCTTCAACCATTCAGTTGACCCCATCATGGGTGTTGGCCAGTCTGAGATGAGCTCTATAAGTGGCCGCCATCAGATAAAATTATCTCATGAGGATATGGCTGCTTAACTAACCTTAGGCCTTGCGCTTTCGTGGAGATATGGGTAAGGATGGAAGAACAGTAATTTTTCCCGATTAAAATGCTAACCTTAGGCTTTGCGCTTTCGTGGAGATATGGGTAAGGATGGAAGAACAGTAATTTTTCCCGATTAAAATGAACTTGGAGACAACGTAAAACAAATTAAAGATTTATTAAAAAAGGTAGGAGAGAGATTTTACAATTTTTCGGCCTTAGAATGGTACCCATACCAGGGTGAGGTCAATAGGCTTGGGGATCTCTACCACGACAATGCTATTAATCAATCAATAGGCTTAGGGATCTCTACCACGACAATGCTATTAATCACTTCCGAAACATCCTGAAGAAGAGAGAAAAGCAATCGAAATTGGAAAGATTCTTTAAAAATAAAACATAATAGATTAAAATGCAAGACAATATATGTATATATTATGGTTATTACATATAAATAAACGTAGTAAGAAATTATATAATTTTTTATTTATGTGTTTTTGAGTCTCCAGGACGAATTAATCAAATTCCCATAAAAACCTATGGTAAATCGATAATCAGTTAACGAACAATTCGGATAACGAACATTGTCTTGGAAGGAATTATGTTCGTTAACCGATCACCCACTTATTAAAAACATATGGATTAAATATTCTATTAATTTTTTATATTTCCATTATATGTTTTTCGTATAGTAATGATAAATATTGGCTGTGCTAAGTTTAAAACTGTCAATTAAAATGCAACATTAATGTAAAATATTAAAATAATAAATAACAAATAAGAGTAGATTTAACTACTTAATTATTATCATTCTTTCCTGTAAAGAAATAGTTTAATGGAATTTTATATGTAAATTTTATAACAGTTAATGCAAGCATGCAGTTTCAATTAATTACAGTTAATATAAGTGTTGTTAATTTTCATATAGTTAATACAGTATCTGATAGGCAAAAATTTCATATAAAACTATTAATTTATAAAAGTTTAAGTTTTTAATATATAATAATTACATTATAAATTTATTAATTCAGATATTTTACATGTGTTTTTACAGGTGTTAAGCAGATGAGAACAAATTGTGATTGTCACCTGTTAAACTACGTTTATCTTATTATACAGAACCTAAAACATTATGTGATGATAACAGAAAATATATAAATGGAAAATATAGATAAATTTATCTTTATTGAAATGCTTTATTGTATAGTTAGTTAATTTATAAAAATTTAATCCTATAATGGAATTTAGATTATTTATGTAAATATAAAATTATTTTAAGTGCTACTAAGAATGGTCTGTTTAACTGTTTACTTTTATCTAACTCATTTAAAATTTCGTTTAATTAATATTTGCTTTTTTTCTGGTTTTAACATCAGTATGACAACATATTAATCTTTCGCAACTGTATAGCATTTAGTCTGTTTAACTGTTTACTTTTATCTAGCTCATTTAAAATTTCGTTTAATTAATATTTGCATTTTTTCTGGTTTTAACATCAGTATGACAACATATTAATCTTTCGCAACTGTATAGCATTAATAAAATAATAATGCTTAGTAATTTTTAAAGTTATCATTATTTAATTAAATAATCCTTGTAAAAATATTAGTTTTTGTTACAAATACCAAGTATTTAACAGAAGTGATATTTAATTAACTATGCCTTTATAAAATTATAGATTAAAAAAGATCTTTATTATATCGAACAGATCAGATCACATGTCTGTAGCTGATTACAAATATATTAAAAAAGCTATAAATCTCTAATTTCTGTTGTTCACGCTTTTTATTTTACATACTAAAAAATATATGTAATAAAACGACAGTTTTAATTATTTCTTCTGCGTATATAGACTTTAATATTGTTTTGTTTAGATACGAAATGTCGGTTAAAAGATAACTTCCTTAATACGCATGGGATATAACAGGTGCAAAGTTGTATCTACACGACATTTGGTGTTATATTTTTTTTTACTTTTTAAAGTCGATAAATCGCGATACGATCTTCTCTACGTGATAACTGTCTAACCACGTGGCACGGAAATGATAGAGCGCCCTCTCGCGTTACTACTTATTCTCCGGAAATATCTGTGTCAAAGGTTTTCGCTTCCATATTCATCTGGAACAAGTTTGTTATCAAGGTATGTCCTTAAATAGATGTTTTTGAATCTATATCTAAATTACTCTTTAATTGATTTTTCGATTAAATAAGCAAAGTTTTTATAATTACTTTTATGTTTATATACTTTTTTTTAATATAGTATTTTATTAAATATTATTCAAAAACTATTATAAATTAGATAAGTAATATTTTAGTAAACACTTTAAATATTAGTGTGATAATTATTTTTAAAGTATTAAAGATTTTTTTTTAATTTAAAGGATTCTATAGCATGTTCTTAAATGATGGGAAGTGAAACAAAAGATACAATGTAGATAATTAATTACAAAATAATTTTAAAAATATTCTTAGCCAGAAAATGATATAGATGCCTTCAATAAGCATTAATATATTTTTACGAATAAATAATACAAACTAATAAAATTTCTGCAGCGTTTTTCATATAAAAAAATATTCTTAGCCAGAAAATGATATAGATGCCTTCAAATATATTTTTACGAATAAATAATACAAACTAATAAAATTTCTGCAGCGTTTTTCATATATAATCATAATTAATTTCATTTATAAACTTTTTTATTTTAAAACCCATATTTTGAAAATTGTTCTAATATATTTTTTTTTTTTTTCGACATTCAAACTTTTTAAAATTGAATTTGTTTCTTGTTACGATATTAGTTACGACTTCTGTTATTTGTATGTATTTCGATTCTTAACTAATACGAGATTCTAAAATTCCAAAGAATCGTGATATTAAATGCAAAATGAGCCTTTCTTGAATACAGATTACGACAGTTATCGAATAATTATGATAATTAAAACTTTCAAAATTTATCGACGACTTATATCTTAAATATTTCGTAATAATAAATACTTTTGAGTACAGTATGGTGTTAATTATTTCTATGTATAGATTACAAAATAACGTATATAAGGTAAATATATCTACAGGAACAAAATAACAATATGCTAGAGGAGAAAAATTAATCCGGATTTTAAACTATCAACAAGGAGTGCTAAAGTACAGTTTATGAAACATTCCGTCAAATCCTTATTCAAGCGAAAAGTAATCCCCCGACATAAATAGGAGGAGATGTAATACCTTATCACACGATGAATAGCGACAAAGATATCTTTACATCTTGCTTTAAAATAGAATAAAGTTGTACCGATATTAATATTACTAAAAATAATATAGTTTAATTCCAAAACTTCTGCAACTTCGGATGATGAAGTGAATGTTTTTTTTTTTAAATTGGTCTAAAAAGTTCTTATGACATTTTTTTCGCATAAAAATTAGCTTTAATAACTACAGAATCCAAAACGGAAATTTAATGCATACGGGATCGTAAATATACTTAAATAAAATTGATGATAAATTTCCGACCTATATTTTTTTGGTTTTGCAATCTGTTGATTTTCCTAATTTTGCGCTCTTTTGCCCAAAGATAAGTCTTATAATCACGCTATATCTATATATGCATAATAATAAGTTATGCGATTTTTAAGATATTCTCATAATTCAAAAAAAGTTTATTTTAAAATGTGTGAAATTTTTTCATCAGATATATTTTTTATTGTGTTCGATTATGATAGAAATTAAGCTCCCTCCCTAGCGGCGAATATGAGATTTAAAGCTGGATAAATGCCAAATGTCCCAATTTGGATTATTCATACAGTATTTTGTAATAAAAAAAAAAATAGGCTACCAATTAATATAAATATTAAGTTTTACATAAATATATCTCTTATCAACACTTTCATCTTGTAATTTAATGAAAATAATATATATATAGTATTGTATACGAATTCAATGTCCTCTAATTAATTTAAACTTTAACCTTAACCTCGAATCGTTTGCGAATATGTTATTGGTCACGTAGTTTTCACGTGACCGACATGAAGAAGTTTTCCTTTCATTTTTTTTTTACATTAATATAACGAATGAATTTAATTAATATGTCTATCAAATAAGCAGGTGACATTCCTATAGCACCAAAACCATCTGCCATACTAGCTAATCGTTGTAAATTTTCATATAAATAACTAGTTATAAGCTAATAATAATAAGACCAAACGATAAATTTATTAAAAGAGAATAAATGTAATAATTCCGAACGAACATTACAATTTAATAAATCTATATTTTAAATTTGGTAATAAAATTATATGATTATATGCGTTGAAACATTACATTTAAAGTTTATAACACTGTAAACATCTCTAAGCAATAAATTATTCACAAGAAACAAACGCTTGCAAAAAATATATATTTTTTTTGATTTCTTTCATATGACCTCAGATATAAGAAAAAATTTACCTTAATGGACACCGCAAAAATTTAATTTTGCTAATGTCACTGGGGCACGGCAAGAGCAATTTATCGAGCTAATTTGACTCGATTCGTTTTTCCAATTGTTCTTTAATCTTAATCAGTTCTTCAGAAGTTAATATGATTAAAGTTAACACGTAACATCCGCCATTCAATATGTGTGAAGTCATCTGAATATTTAAAATTAATTTAATATTTATTCCATTTTTTTTAATTTTATTTAATAATTTCTAATTTAAAGTTTAATTGAAACAATAAAAATATTGCAATTTCTTTCTGTAATGCCCACTCCTATGCAGTTGATTTTCTTGTTGTAGGAGATGAGCTATGGTAGATTTTGGTTTATTTCAGCGAATCTACGATAGCTTGTATTACACTACGGTAGATTTTGGTTTATTTCAGTGAGTCTACGATGGCTTGTATTAAATGGTAGCTTTTAATTTTATTCAGCCAAGTCTACGACAGCTTGTATTAAATGGCTGGCTTTTAATTTTATTCAGCCAAGCAATTTTTTACTTGGGTGTAAAATCCTTTCTTGACATCTTGGCAAAGATTAGTGTATGTATGTTGTCCATACTGTGAGGAATGGTGCGGACTTACCGGAGCGAGGCAACGATGTTTGTGTGAGGGGGTGTGGTCTGCGGTTTCCCCACCGCCATGATGTAATGGAAACGACTGAATGAATAAGGCTTTTGTAAAATAAATAATTTATTATACTAAACAAAGAAAATGATGATTAAATACAAAAATAATGAGAGACTACTGAGACCATAACTCGATGACTGTGTCTAAAAGTTGATTCCCACTAGTACGGAACCACAGCGAAAAATACGCATGTGACGAAAGCACGCGGTTTTCACGTCATACCGCGGCCTAAAAATTGCTACTGTCCAATGTCCAGATAGATTCAACTTTTCCGTGACGGTAAAATCCACCGAGATAACATCCACCAATGAAATACAGGCATTTTGCGATGGTGAATTGTTGGCAACTTTAACAGTCAAGATGGCGGGTTTCTTTGTTATTAATTCTCATCTCTTTGATCAAAATTACATAGAAACATTTTTTGTATTTCTTCTTATAAATATTTTCGATCCAGTATTTTCCCTTTCTCGATTTTGTTTCAGTTTCCTCATTTACTGCAGCTATTAACATCGTAAACAGTGAATGAATTTCGTTGCTTAGCATCCATTTTGTTTTACACGAAATGAATCATAGGAACAGCACTAAGATTCTTAGGGAAAGCGAAGCTTTCCGCGACTGTGGGAACATGAAAGTGGAATTATTATCTGTGACAGTTTTTAACCATTCCACTTTCTGCAGCAGATAGCCGGAACCATAGTACTGTATAATAAATCTATGGTGGGAAGTAACCTTAATTCTTTGCGTTCGGCCTTGTTCTCACATTGTTTAGCAACCAAACTTTTGTTTAACATTTGAAATATATACTGCATTATTTTTTTAAAATATTTTCAAGATTGAAATCGATAGTATTATTATTATTTTTTATTTTCACTTGCCAAATCGATTAACTCCATCAGTTCACAAAAATTGTGATAAAAATAACAATTACTCTAAAGATACACTACCTTATGCATTTTATATGTCGTTAGATAAAAGCTACACTTGTAATAACACGTTCTACAATGTTTATTTAAATTTATATTTTAAAGGGAATTTTAAAAAACAATTTATATTATTTTATCATTTTTCTCTACTTTTCGTTTTGTAAAGTTAATCAATTTGGCAAGTGAGCAGCTCATATATAAATAATGACTTTTCAAGAATTTTCTGAATATATTAGTGATGTTGCAGATTTTAAAATAACAGAAATATATCCTAAAGAATTTAGAACTAATTGCATTCTTTATTTCTTTATCCTAAGATATACATTGAGTTAATTGTAAGTAAAATGTTTTAATTGATTAAAATTTATCCTGTTACGTGAGCTGAATAAGTATTAAAGATTATTGGCAAAAACAGGAAGTGGTAAAAAGCTATAGTAAATTAAAAACTGTTCCAAATAATTCTCATTGATAAAGTGTTTAACATCCTTTGATTAACCACACGATATTTATTTCGTTTCCATGACAACTTTATCGTCGGTTTTAAAAAAGAAAATATAAAAATTGAACATGGTGTCAAAATGAATTTTGTGTTATTATGTCTGTTTTGGTTTTCTATTAAATTTGTGTTGGATAATCAAATTTATAGTTTATGTTCCACCATGTCTTCCTGAAAGTTCGGTATAAAGACAAAATATAACATAACAGATTTCAATTGTTACATACTTACGTATTATGTTCTATTTATTTTAATAAAGGTATAACTATCTTTCACTTTGTACTTTTATTGTTTTCACCCAAAACATTATAAAACAATTGGACTTGATTTGTAAAGATATAAATGCTAATCTCAGTTTCTACAAAATTTCATTCTAAAAAAATCATTTTTTATGAAATATTTTATTAATTATATCATTAAATGGTTATTTTGAACTAGTTATATATAAATATGCATTTGCTTCAGATTTACCAAAATAATTATCTAATGAAGATGCCTCTATGATGCATATCCATCAGCAGTATGAGTAAATGAGGGAATGAAGGAATTTGAAAGTGACTGATTCATGTGCTTACAGAAAACTTACATCAATTTTTTTTCAATAGAAGATATTTGCATTATATACAGGGTGTTTCAGAAATGGTGTGCCAAACTTCACAGGCTGGTAGATGAGACCATTCGAAGCAAGAAAGCTAGAGAAATGTTTTTCGATTTGAGACTTCATAAAAAAAGTTATAGCCGTTTAAAGTTTTGTGATGTCACTTCCTGTCTGGTATGACGTCGGCTTAACTTAAGGTGAGACTTTACAATACAAACTTCAAGGGAACTTATTCAAATAAATCCAAATTTACAAGCCATTGAATTATAACGGAATAATTTAATGATTGGAAATTTGAATTAAAGTTAGCGCCATCTCGTAATTAGAATAATTAATTAATTTTACTAAATCTATGAGTGGCGCCATCTATTAATTAATAATTGAACTCGATTGATTAAAAATTCTGGTTCAATTATTAATTAATAGATGGCGCCACTCATAGATTTAGTAAAATGATGTCTTAATACTAGAGTTGAGGAACATAAAAATGAAATAAAAAATGGTAAAATGACTACTGCCTTGGCTATTAAAGATTATGAAGAAGACCTCTCCATATATTGGGGCAGCACCAAAATAGTAAAACCAATCATATCCAGTATAGGCGGCAACACTACGGAAGCCATCGAGATTGAAAAAAGAAGACGTGGTATTGATATAATCAATGATAATAACTCGGAAAACCTTTCCTTATCATGGAATTAGTGTGCAAAAAATAACATGTGAAAAAATTTTATTAATTTTCAACCATATATGAGCTGTTCACAATCGATTAACTCCACTTTTTCAATTTTTTAAAATATTAGTGTCACAGTACTTGGTTAACTCTTAACTATTTATAATAAAAATGAATTTTCCTAATAGTTAGGCACTAAATGACAAAATTTTTTCAGTCTTTGAATAATAAATAATTTATTTCAGAAGCCAAATTCGATTAACTCCATATTCTAATGTAAATCGTGGCAATAATGCAATTCAAACGTTTATAAGTGTCGTATAATGCTTAAGACATTTTTTGAATTTACCCTTCAAAGATAGAATTATATTTTGACATCTTTTAAAATCACAAAAATGGAAGGATCGATTGAGAGACGTGTAGGAAAGGTGCGATATCACTTACATGAAAATTTTGGCTAACCAATTTTTATTCAATAATTTTTTTTTGGTTTTAGTCAAGATCTTTCTTTAGTCGTCTAGGATACAACAAAAAGAATTTAGTTAAGTAATTTTTTTATACAATGGTATATATTAAATGATAACAGCCAGCTGTTCATTTTATCAGAAAAAATAATTAATCGGTTACTATTATATGTATACCGGGTGTTTTTCTTGAAACCAAACACTCTGATTTTTGGCATGGAGCCAATTCTGATGAAATTAAAATTTAAATTAATACCGCTTTGATATATACTTTTTCGAAAGTTTATTTTTTATGATTTCAATTAATATTAATCGATTAAATTAATTAAAAATAATTAAATTCGAATTAAATTTTTAACTCGATAATATATCGACAAATATTTAATATTACAGATCGACTGTTGCTTTCGAAGATCTTAAACATTTTTTTTAATAAACGCAAATAATAGTAAAATTAATTATTATTAACTATTACAATTTAGTGATTATTATTATTATTATTATTACTACTACTAAAACTTTTTATACTAAGTTTTCATGTCTCTCAATTGTAACATTAAATATTGTATATATTTGTTTGACTGATGAAGATAGGTACGCATGCGCTGAAGCCATCAAATTCAACTCAAAACGTCGTCTGCTCATTTAGTATTTCACTGGCCAGGCTGCAATCTCTTTTCGTCACACCTAAATTAATCGGTCCACTTCTATACGCATTATAAATTAATTTAAATACGAAAAAGTTAATTTATAGCTCTAAAAATTGTGCTCGAGCATGCGCATATTAAAAACTCTTAAAAAGTTCGTCTGCAATTAGAAAAGTTGAAAATGGCGAATGTAAGACGAAAGTTTACTTGTGTTTTTCTCAGTGATCACACCTAATGATGGATGAATGGAATAAGAGGACCATGTGCCGCCGATACTAGAGTATTGCTGGGTGTGGTTTATTCTCCCGTTCTTTTCTGACAACTCGCGTGTTTCCTTTTCGGTTGTTACGCCGATATGGTCACACCCTTCCTCCAGGGAGTGGTCTCCCCCAAATCGACCACTGGACCAAACGAGACTGGGCCTGATTTAAACTTTGACTTTAACCAACGGATTATTAAATCGCAGTCGTTACAGGTAAGTACATTTATAAATCTCTTACGTAAAATTTTAGTTAGCTTAAATGTGCCACGTATACAAGTTGATCGACACGTTAAAAAACTTATTTCGTAATCCACACGTGTAAAAACTACAAAAGATTCACACACAAAAAAAACTAGTGCTTCCTATGAGATTGATGCTTTAATATGTAATGTTTTTCTATTTATTTCTAACAAATTAAACAAAAACTATTTAAATATCAGTATAATGATATCAAAATCGAACACACTATAAATTATTAAATTTCAAATTGTCTGATTTTATCGATATATTAAAATTATAGTTAAGCTTAAATATTTGAATCGAAGTGTTAAATATTATACTAATATACAGATAATTTATAAAATATAAATTTCATTTGTTGCAATACCATTTAAGTAACGTTTAATACTCAAGCTTAAAATTTCATCTGAATTTTGCAAAATTTGAAAATTACTATATAGATTTTTCTGATAATTTATTTATACCATAATTAAAATTCCGATCATACACTATCCTTTGTTTTTTGAATTTAGATATACAATTATGTTATTTGACATCTCAATAATTCTTTATCAAAATATGATTTTTAAGGATTTTTATACTCATTCGTAATTTAAACTATATAAAATTAACTACAGTATTATTAAAATGGATTAATGAGAGAATAATTTGTCTGTCAACTTTGGAAAAAAATGTTTTAGCTATCGATTAAAAAAAACAACTATTAGTTATAATTATATTAAAAAAATCCAATTAAAAATATGGTGCAAAAAGAAAAATATCATTTCCCGAAAACAACGTATCGCCATTAAATCGCAAAAATATCCTTTCACTATCGTGTTGCCGTGACAACAGCATGCTATGTTTCCATTTTTAAGAATTTAGATTTAAAATCTTACTTAGTACACAATCCTGTAAATCAGTCTTCGCTGTAAGTGTACGTGTACGAAAAGGAATCCGCCCTTTCAGAAATATAAGTTTTTTTTTTGTGTGTGTGTGTAGTATATTAAGTATCAATTTTATGATAGTTGTTTACGTAAATTTATTCTCAGGATCTTTTATTTTTCAAAACAATTCTGAATTTTCCCAACACGAAATGGAAGAATAAAATAGATTACAGGAGGATGTATAGTTGTTAGGATGTAGCTGCATTGCTTAATTCTTCCTGTTACTGTGCAACGTGCGGGTTGTTTTGTTTGTGCAAGCTGGCACCATCTGCAAAGTCAAAAATACTGTATGCGGGATATCCACATGTTGAAGAACACCACGGAACCAACATGAATCACATTATTCATGCTCCACTCATTATCAGCGTAGTATCGATTTTGGAAACTTCAATTTGGAATTTTATTTGCCGTTAGCTGACTTGAGCCGTCCGTACGAAACTGATTGATAATTGTTTTGTTCGTTTGGCTCGAGTTAGTGAACGGTCACTTGCTACGTCCAAGGTTGCTTTTTATATCTAACAAACGAAGGTGAGACTAAATTTTCATATAAATTTTGCATTTATATATATATTCTATATTTTAAATACACAATATTTGTGCACATTTAGAACCCATGTTTGAGTTTTTACAGCAATTGTGGACAGGAAAGACTTAGAAAACTGTTCGTAGGATAAACAAAAAAGTATTCGAAGAAAAAAACACGAATAAAATTAAATACTTTACATATATTTTACTTAATAGATTGAACGCATCAGAAATGATCGGTGCAATAAGAAAATTATAAAACTATGTCAGATTTTTTTTTATTCAATAAAGATTTCTTATTTATATTTTGTATTATTAATCAAATAAAATTATCCATAGATAATGAAGCAATAAAATTTATTATTATTTTATCTGTGCAATTTTATTACTGTATAACTATAATTATTAATTTCTCACTCTAATCTCTCTCCAGATAAGAAGCCTTACATTAAAATTTCTTATCAATAATTACTGTTTAAGAGCATTTTATTTTAAATTAAAAGAAAATATTTTTGTCTAATATCAAATAATGGAAGATTTAAAAAATATCATTACTTATAAGTACACCAAATACGTTTTTAAACATAATTTTTATAAATAAAAATCATAACATATACTACATCCACTTGAAATAAATTGAATATGTCAGGAATTTAATAAATTATTTTTCTTACGGATTTTTTAACGACTTTTTAGTTCATTGAATCATTATTTGATAAAATATATGTTGCTATATAAATTAAAATTATTTTATATTTAACTGTAATTTTCATAAAACAACAAAATAATTATCAATACAATACTTTTAATACATAAATCTGTTTGATACTGTAATACATATGTACATTATTTGATTTTTACAAATTTTAGAAAATAACCAAAACTATTCAATTTTACAATATTTTATAAAAAAAAATTAAAAGTTATTATATTCTTACTAACCAAAACAATTATTTAAACAATGCAATTTAGGCCAATTGCATTTGACAGATTGTTTTCCTTTCTAAATTTTATCAAAAAGTGTGAATGCAATGAAATTAACAAATCAAGTGAATAAATATTTACCATAATTACAATTATGAATATGTGAAATTCAGTAGCAGCCTCCATGGAAATACTGAATTTAAAATGAATGATGTTAAATTAAATTAGATGGATTCAGTTGTAAGTGAAAACTTTCATATACTCCGGTCAGATGATATTTAATGTCACTCTGATAAAATTTTACAATTTAATGATTATGCAAATATAAAATTCTGGAACCTCGTAGAGGTAGAGTTATATTTTTTATTTTGCCAGTGGCAAAATAATAATTTCTTAGAGATTATCAGGATTTAACCATAATCACAGCAACTGTTTCTTCAGAATTTCAAAAACCATTCTTCGACGGAAATAAGGCATATGACCCTGCAGAAAATGAAAATTTTATATCAAAGCATTTGCAAAATTGTAAGATTTGTAAAAATCTCTCTTTATTCACCTGTGTGAAGTTAATTTTCGCATCCCTTGTAATATACTCTGCATATTTTAATGCAAACATGCCACAATCACTTCCATTCATTTGATGAGGTATATTCTGCAAAAAATTTATTTTAATAAAGAAATTTATTCTTTTTCAAAAATACTTTAAACTTATTCCTGTTTTCCAGTTGTAAATTGAAAATACTAAAGAAATAAAAGATTATGATCACAAAGTAATAAAATTTAGAAATGTTTATATTTTAATTAAGATGAAAATATCTATGTATAATTTTTATAGCTTAAATTTTAATTCACATATATCTAAGTTCATTCAATTATAAATGGAAGTTACATCTGAAAATCATTATCATGGAGAGTGCAAAAGAACTCTACATAGATATTTCTCAAATATAATTATCATTTTTTGAGATCTCCAAATTGACTGGACCAAAATGGATAGAGCTTATTTTAAAATATAAAATTATAGACAGTTTCTTTATCAAAAATTGTAAATATAAATCCTCTATTAAAAATTTACTATTGTAATATATAAAATATAGCACTAACACAGATACTATATTCAAACAATAATTTTAATAATTTAAAAATATTAACATTTTGTAAATCTGAATTTTAAGTGATTTGCAACTAAAGAGGGCCTGCACTTAAAGGGTGGAAAGGACTTTTATTTTTAAGTTATTAAAATTTTTGTTTAAATATCTGCTTTAAGTGCTGTATTTTGTAGATTACAAACAGCCTGATTTATGAAAAAATTTACTAATTGAAACAAAGCTATAAAGCAGAGTTATGAGTATTTTTCCCCTAATTTCATTATTTATCGTATGTAAATGTATATATAATGTATATTGCATATTTTTTTATGTTTTGATAATAACTATATGCATATATAATTATTGTCACAACAAAAAATATTCAATAGTGTGTAACAAACTCTCTAATAGACTGATTTAGAATAGTGGTCTCCAAAGTGGGGTACACGTACCCCCTGGGGTACGCGAGATGATACCTGGGGGTACAGTGAAAACAATTTTTATATATTGTTTGTAAACTCTACAAGCTGCTAAATCACTGTGTATTAAAACTAAATATCAAAATAAATTAAACTTAGAACCAGACCTTCGTATCGCAGTGTCAGAATAACATCAAACCAGCATTTTCAGAAATTATTAAGCAAATGCAAGCCCACTCTTCTCATTAAATTTTAATAAGAAAATAAATATGCATCTATGTTTATAATAAAAATAATGTGCAATTATAGCTTTTTTTGGATATTACATAAGGCCTTATTTTCTCTTTAAAACACTAATTACAATAGATATCTGCTCAATCAGTTGGGGGTATGCGCCATTTATTTTTTCTGTCTTAGGGGTACACAGTCAAAAAAGTTTGGAGACCACTAATTTAGAAGCAGTTTCTTTTATGCAATTTTTTTATTGTTAGCTTATATTTCATATAAAACTTTTTATACATTTGTATAATTTCTGCATACAGCTTTGTTTGTTTAAACTCTCATTTTTTAGCTCCTGTTTGGTTTAAAATATTAAAGAAGCACTTTTTGGAATGCTCTTCAAATATCCTATTTGATATTTAAGACACCATTATAAAATTTTCATTAAGCATTGAAATATTTGAATAAATTTGAAAATGTTTGCAATTTTTAATGTTTATAGGAATGTAACTTAGTGATAGTGCACATGATAAGATTGAATTATAAATATTGCTTGCTTAATTACAATAGTTTGAAGTTATTTGCATAAATGTTCTTATTTTAAGCTATAAAGTTAGACTTCTTACTCAAGCAAGCAATATTTATAATTCAATTACAAGTTTGAAGTTATTTGCATAAATGTTCTTATTTTAAGCTATAAAGTTAGACTTCTTACTGTAAATACTAAATAAAAGTAAACTATAAACCAAATAAGTACAATAAACTGTTTTTTCAAAAACATTTATGGCTATCCATATAGCTTGTTTCAGTTGAAATACAGATCAAAAAATTTCCCTTTAGCCCTCCCCTTCTGGCCAAATTGGACGACCAATTGTCTAGCTCCTTATAATAACAAAATTGCAGGTGGAAGACTACTCTTCCACATTTATTGGGCTTTTTCAAAAATGTGATTGGAATGGTAGTCTTCCACCTGCAGTTTTATGGTTATAAGGAGTTGATTACTCTGAATGATCCAACAACTTAGCCAGAAGAGAACGACTAAAGGGAAACTTTTTGGTCTATATTTCAACTGAAACAAGCTACATGGATAGCCAAAAATGTTTTTGAAAAACAATTTATCTTACTTATTTGGCTTATAATTAGCTTGATAAAATTACTTTTATTTATTATTTTAAGTTCCATCTTTTTAATATTTCTAATTATTAGCAGTCATTATTAATATCAAAAAAAGAAAAATTGACATTTAGATAATCCTTTTTCTTTTAATATCTGAGAATGTGAATTATTAGAATGCAATAAGCTTTGCAATACATTGATAGGAATAACTGAATACTATATTATTAAATGCTATCATATAGACACTTTAATTAAACTTTAATATCAAATTTGACTGGAGCAAAAAGATCCTTGAAACTGATCTCTTTCAAATTGAAATTTTTCTAGGCCCATTGCAGCCAAAATTTGCTTTTACAGTCAATGACACAACGAAATGTTAAAAAAATCATATAATCATATATGCCTGAATTTCTGTATGGCCACCTTTGATATGTTTTTTGTGAAAGATTATGTAATTATATCTTTCTATATTTATTCTAGCACTATATCTGATACAGGAATATGAATATATTAAAAAATTTTGTACATAGCTTTGTTTAGATCCAGCTTTAGCCTAAATTATATATATAAGATATAAGGATATATATATTGTAAAGTATCATCATACAATATTTTAAATATAATAAAAAATATTATATGATGAATTTGTACAATGCAGTATTTTTTAATAATTTTAATATCAAATCTTTCTTTGAGAAAATTATCAAAAAAACAAGAGGACTAAAATAAAATTGCTAGTTGTAGCATGAAAAAACAAATATGAATTAAAAAAAATACTGATGAAAAATGGAAGAAGAGAATCTTTATTCTTTATATGTTTTTTTTTTTTTGAAATTATTAGATATATCTTAAAAATTTAGGCAAATTATTTTGACCCTGAAATTTTTTGAAAATTTAACTAAAACACATTTATGTGATAAAGTAATTGAAAAGCAATTTGCACACAGATATAATTAAGTATGTTTTGCATTAAAATATTATGTTATATTATTGCAATATATTTTCTCCATTTTGAAATTTGATTATTTAAGAATTTGCAACAGCTTATTCAATCAATTTATTATTATTAATACACTATTTATATAGATTTTGGCTAGTATATTTGGATTTATTTGAATAAGTTCCCTTGATGCTTATATAGTAAATTCTCCATACATTTGCATATGAAATACCTGTTGTTGCAGCTACAAATCTTGTACTTAATCCTGGATTCTCCTGTATCAAATGTAACACCTGTTCTTCAGCGTTTCGTATTCAAACATTCCTTCTTACCCCTCTATTAATTGTAACAGATGTAAAGAATCCAGTCTTTCGGAGGTTGAGATCTATTCTTGTAAAAGTGGCCCGTGATGGACATCTTTGTTGTGGAAATGTTTCCCGAAAAAGATATACAGCTTCTCTGCTATTTCCATTTGCTAGTCCATAAATAAAATGCATATCTGCCATATCCATAAAAGAATAGTGAGTATCCATGGGAAAAAAACTTGATTAAATCTGGTAGAAAATAATATTTTTCGCCTGATTTTGCATAGAGAACATAGTAAAAGCAGACGATATTCAAATGAATGTTTTTTTTGCTGTAAAATTATTTTTTTTTTAATCGTAATAAAATTAAAATAATTTTAAATTATGTAAATGAGTATTAGAGATAAATTTTTAGTCAAATAATATTTTTAAAAATATTATATTTTTAGCAACATGCGTGTCACATGATATTATTCGCCTTAAATTAAGCCGATACCAGACAGGAAGTGACATCACAAAACTTTAAATGGCTATAACTTTTTTATGTAGCCTCAAATCAAAAAACGTTTCTCTAGCTTTTTTGCTTAGAATGGTCTCATCTACCAGCCTGTGAAGTTTGGCACACCATTTCTGAAACACTCTGTATATATGCATGCCATCTTGGTAAAACTGTTCATTTTATGCTAGAAAACTAATATATTGCTGAAAGCTTTTATAATGCTTTATCTCTTAATTGTTAATTTTTGGAACTGTGTTTGATATTTAGGTAATTTAAAAACTATATATGAATTAAAATTCTATTAATAAGTGTTTTATTTATATATTGAATTTCAGTTTATTGAACTTTATCCTTTTTATTCATGTGTTAATTTTTTGATATAGCTAGATTGTAACTTATATTCTGTAATTCGTCTTTTTATTTTTATGAAATATAGAAAATTCTGGTTTTTAGTAAAAGATAAACTGTTTGAAATTGATTTATACATTATTCAATAATATATATAAATCAATTTCTGAACTATAATACTCTATTTATTGTTCAATAATAAATAGAATATTATAATTCAAAATAAAAAATAAAAATAATCAGATGTTCCAATATATGAATTTTCTATGTTTACTTTACATTAGGATAATTATCATCATCAAATAATGTATACAGTTAATTAATATTATGGAATTATTTATTTATTATACAATATGACTTTAGTTAAATAGTACTTAATTAATTCAGTTCTGTTATTTTTGAACAGACTATACTGGATCTATATATCTATACATCTAAAGAAACTTAATATTGCAGTCTCTATACAATGAAAATTCTAACTACAATTTCTCTCTTCTTAGAAATTAAACAGCTAAATAAAATTATTGGTGTTCAAACTATTTTCTTTTATAATTCTACAAAATCTTGTAATTTATTAAAATTTTGTCTGAAACATAAGTTTGATGCAAACATTTGTCTTTTTTACTGTCAATCTAAAATAACTGTACTTATAGAAGAAAAAAACCACTTGCTTATAATATACCACTTAAGATACAAGTTCAGAGTCAATACAGCACTACAAGCAGGCCCGTGATGGACCTGCTTGTAGTGCTGTATTGACTCTGAACTTGTATCTTAACTAAAATAATTGTTAAATCAGAATGCAAATGGGTCATACCCCAGAAAAAAATAACTGCCTACTTTTTAGTATGTTTGCTTATTTTGATTGATTAAAGATGAATTAAAAGTGTATCATCAAAGTAATTTTATAATTTTAAAGTTCTTATATAATTTTCACAAAATAATTATATAAAAATGAACAATTATTTTGATAGGGATTGCAACGAAAAATATTTTTATTTGAGTTAACCAAATAAAATAAACTGTATAATTATTTTAATTTATTACAATAATTTGAATTTATAAATAATATTTACACTCCTAAATATAAAATACAAAAATAAAAGTATACTTTTACAGAATTAAAATATGTATAGGAACAACTTTCCAATTGTTCCCATAGAATCTATATTGCTACTAATCAGAGACTGGATAGAGTGGATCTGAATGACTATTTCAAGTGCTTTAACTATTTGTATAGTCTATATACTTAGAGTTTTCCCTTTATTTTCAATCAATGAGAATTTCCTATTTATCAAATAGTCTTTATGTCAATGATGGAAGAGTTCAGTGTAAGTTTAGTTTTCTTAATTTAGATTATTTTTAGTTTATGACAGAAAGTATTTGAGTTTTGGACACGACACAGAAAAATCAATTCATTATCAAGGAAGAAAAATTATTTACAATGTTCATGAATACTTAAACAAAAAGCTTCATATAACATTGCATCATAAATTAAAAACTTGATTTTTATATCATGCTTTTAATATATGAAGCAGTATTATATTTACAATATATTTCAAAATGTTAATAATTACAGCATATAAATAACAGTTTTATAATATTTTTGTAATTCATATAATGAAAAAAAAAAATCTGAAAATTATTCACTAAAATGTTATTTTTAAAATCATTATTAAATGAAATAAACGTTAAGTTAAATAAATCAAATCAGTTTTCAGATTTTTTAAATTAATTATTACATTCTAAATATTTAAAAAGTGTAGTCTAATCAGAATAGGATAATGATTAGGTTATACAAAACCCAACTTTTGGAAAAACCAGTTTTCAAATTCCAGTATTTCCAAAAATCAGTTTTCAAATTTTTACAAAAAAAATTATTATATATATAATTAAACTATAAGTAATAAAATCGCAATACAGAAAATAAGGTTATGGGAGAACTACAATGCTTATATTTAGAGTTGAAGACTCGACTTATTGGCATCAGACAAACAAGTGTTAGAGAGAAATGTAGTTGGTCTTTCCAAAAATGTAGGAGAAAAAAGGAAGCTGTGTGTTTTCTTTCCTGTCAGTGATGTCCAATGAAGATGAAAGAGCAAAGATGGAATTTGTCCTAAGAAAAAATATGGACAAAAGAAAGAAGATGGAACAATAAATACTTTTCTCTTTCAGGATGTCCACAGAACCCAGAATTGAACAGCTCTCTCTCCAGTTCAAGAATTTGGCTGAACTCACACTTATCACAACAGAACCACAACTACAACTACAAAAGGGTGGTTGCCTGCGGACAGTCGTGAATTATAATTATATTAATATAGAAATGAACAATCTAATTCACATGGACCATGCATTGTGACAGCAGTTGAAACCAACTTCAGTCAGTGGTCCGTCTGAGTTAAATTATGTTTTTCTATATTAATATAATTATAATTCACAACTGTCCGCAAACCGACTACAGTTTTGTGGTCGTGGTGTGGTTCTGTTGTGATACATGTGAACAGCCTTAAAATTGTAACACTTCTTATTTTGAATATATAGCTCATTTACTTCTAAATCTAATAATGTTAATTGTGTTTATCTTTTTTTTGCATCATATTTCTATTTTTCTTGATATTTTAATAAATATGTTAATTTTATTTATCATCTTGGTGTCCAAGTCAATTTTCCTATCTTGGATCTCTGCGATACTTACAATCCTTATTCGAAAATACTGTATTATTTCAAACTACAATTTTTTCAGCCATATGCTGTGGGATCCTCACACAGTATGCCCGAAGAGATTTCAAGTCAAAATGTTGACGTTTTTAATTAAATAATGAATTACTTTTAGTAAATTAAATCTAGCATCTAAAGCTGGATTTTTAATTAAAAAACCAGTTTTCAAATTTTATAAATTTATCCAAAATACTGGTTTTTAAAAATTGACAAACCCTAATAATGATGGAAGTGTATAAAAAATCCACTGATTGTAGAAGTTCATATTTTTATGCACTTAAGAATTAAGTAAATACTAATACAATTTTGATTCTCTGTTTTTCTATGATTGTGAAAAAATTTGTTACATCTCTGGACAAATTAGATTAAAATTTCATTTTAGACAGTTTCCATGATGGACTTGGATTCTATAAATTATACTAACAAGTATAATTTATAGAATCCAAGTCCATTAATTAATATCTATTAATTATCATTTAATTAATATCTATTAATTCTAAAAACATACTTATTGAGTAGTTATTCTATTTATTTTGGACTTTCTGTTAATTACTAATAAACATTATTAAAATATGAAGAGCTAAGTGATATTTTTGTCTTCATTGTTACTAGTTTAAAGACTGACATCATTTGACGATTTTTCTAGGGAAAAGCTCTTAATATAAAGTACAGTTATATTACTTTTGTTTGATACATTTTAGTCATTCTTCACAACATGGAAAAATTGAAATTTTAATGGCATATGCTAATCCAATTAACAAATTTACTATTCTTGAAGTTTGATTAGAATAGTTGAGCATGCTGTTATAGAAATAATACAAACAAGTATTATAAAAGTGAAATTATTATTATTAATTTAGCACTTTATCTAAAATAATACCTATATTGCAATGTAATTATGAATTATAGTATGTATTTTCTTTCTTGTTCTGTGGTCTGTTTTGATCTGGATAATGCACATGCTCTACATCAGTAGTGCACAAACTATTCCCCATTTTGTGTAAAATTTTGTTGTAACCCTGGACAGACAGGAGATGTTTTTTTAATTGTCAATGTAGTTAAAGTGAAATTCTTTCTGGGATTTGTGCTTTTATTTCTGCCTTATTAGAGGTCTGAATAAAAACAATTTTATGAAACAATGGTTTATTTATGCATATGGGTATAAATATTTTTTTAATGAAAAATACTTTTAAAAAACTTTACATCATAAGAATTCAATGTGAGGTATGCACTGTACTAATATAGACAACTGTTTTCTTAAAAAAATATAGTTCTATTTTTATAAAGAATACAATTTCATTTCACTATTTTACTGGTACTTGATACTTATTGAAGAAAAGCCTTATATTTTTTATTGTCAAATAAATTTCTTTAAATTTGGCAATCCATGGTTTGTGCACCACTGCTCTACACCAATAAAAACTTATTAGTGATGAAAATTATCCAAAAAAATTAAATAATTACCTGTCTGTTGTAGATTACAGAAGTCCAATTTTGAAAGAAAAAAAAAATTTGTACACAGAAAAAATAAAAATCTGCACTATATATTATAATTATCTACATTACAAGAACTATAGCAGAGCACTTTTAAAGATTCTTTGACATATGCAGTATTTAAAAGTGAAAATTAACAATACTGCAATAATAAATATTCATTCTAATTTCTAAAATATTGTACAGAATTAAAATTTTGTAGATTATTTACTTTTCAATGAATTAAAAAATTCATATCCCAAAAATATACTTAAAATTGTATATCAGTGATTCTTTTACATATGATTATAGATGATTAACCCTAAAATATAACTCATCAGGTAACAAAAATAGATAACAGTTTTGGAAAATTTTCACTTACTAATAGTTTTCTCAATTTTTTTCTAATTATATGGACTTTATGAAAATCACAGTAATAATTATTTGGCATATATATTTTTATTTAAATGATCATTTAATGGGATATGGAAATATTTCATTCTATTTTAATCAATAACAAAAAAATGAAATTAATTGGTCCTTTAAATCATATATGAATATAAAAAAGAATTTCAAAAAAAGAAATAAATATAACATTAAATATATTATAGTAAGATTAGTGGATCTAAGTATTTTTTTAAATTAAGAGATGATAAATATCTCAACAAATGTAACAAATAATAATTGGCCCCAAGCATTTCAGGTTTGAATGCCACAGACATTAATGATGTTTAAGACATTATATATAGTGAAGATATAAAATTCTGCATAATGAAACTTCTTCTGTATCTTGTGATGCCATCTATATATCCACAAAATAAAAATTCCAAAGTCCAATTCCCCTTAACATAAAATTTTGATGATGATTTTCCTGGCATAATAATTTTAACTGAATTTACTTAAAATTATATTGTTAATTAAAAAAAAAAAAGAAAAAAAATTTAGTTAAAATTCAAATTTTATCTAAATCAAATTATAAAAAAAAAAAAAATTACCTTGCATCAGGTTCAATGCTGACTAGAGATCTAGCTTTCTCCTTTAAAACATCTATAAATTGAATAATTGTTTAAGTTTCTAATATGTTAATTTTTTATGTAAACACTTCATAAAGTGATGCATAATAAAGATAATATGAAATATTAATCTTGAACTTAAAATTATAAGTTGTCAATATTATAATTTTTGTTCATTTACAATTAAACTATATAAGATATATTTCTAATATTAGTTTGAATATTTTTATTTTCAACTATATAAAAAGGTAGTGTTACCTATATCTCAATTATTTGAATACCATTTTTTGAAATTTTTACCATATTATATATACCATCTTGATTATATATACTAATAAATAGTATATAATTTATTAAATCAAAAGATCTAGGTCCTTAACGTCAAAAATAAAATAAAACCAAGCATAGGGGACCTTTTAATGATAAAAAACTATTCTTACAGAAATGTTTTCAGGCTCATGGACCCATCTTCAACTGCACAAAGTGGACATTAAGAGAAAATGGAACAGAACATCCTGTTAAATAAACAATACAAAATTCAAACTCCCAAATAATGGGAAAAATACTTTTTCTTTTTAAACATCCTACTATTATATTATATGTAAAATAATAGAAGATTAAACATTTAAAATAACAGAGATGAAACAAAAAGAATTATTAAAATAGTGAAGTTAATGATAATTAAAATTTTAGCTATCTTCATTAATCAGGATTTCTCGGGTTGTGAAGTAGGATGACCTTAACTCTAAAATTAATAGTTTATTTCATGCCTCTGGAGAGCTATATTTCATTTTTACGAAATCAGATCCTCCTTTGTAAGTAACTCTGTGTGTTAATAATCAAATGTATGATATATCAAACACCAAATTGCAAAAAAGTTTTTTTTTTTTTACAACATTTTCATGTTAAACTAATCATCTTCAACCTTAATTAAAAATTATTATTATTAATTAATAGTAACATTTATGAAAACTATAATTATTGTACATGTTAATTTCTTAATATTTATTTTCAGAAATTTATTAACAATGATGGCTAATTTTAAGCCAAAAATGTTATGAGAATAAACCATTTTCAAAAATTTGGTACTTGATTTATCATATTTTTTGTAAATATACAGGGTGATTCAAAAAAGTTGTGCCAAAATTTACAGACTTGTAGAGGAAAAAATTCTGAATAAAAAAAGTTTAGTCACGTTCTTTGATTTGAAGCTCTGTTTAAAAGATATAACGCATAAAAGTTTTGTGATGTCATTGCCAGTTCAGTCAAAAATATTTTAAAAATATGTTTATTTGCATTTTTAAACTCATCTATAAATTTTGGCTATTTAAAATCTATCTTAAAGAAATTTAGAACATCGAGAACAGATTGTTTATTAAATTAGCAACCGATTATTTAAATGAACATAATCATTTTCAAATATTAAATTGCTAATTCTTCTTGGTTTGATAGTTGTGTATTGCTTACTACAATCTTTTTGAGTGTGTTAGGGATCACTATTCTTATGCAGAATTGGTAGATATGCATCACATTTATGGGAACACCAATGAGAATAATAGAGCAGTGAAACTTCTATGCAAGAGAACTTTTCCACAATGCAGATGTCCATCCAGAATTATTTTTGCAAGCATCAAACATTTCATCTAACATTATTAATTAATTAAAGTTGTATTATTTTACAATTTTGTTAATTTAAGCCAATAAACTTAACTTCAGTGCTTAAATTTTTCAATGTTTCTTGTCTCGCATGTATCAAAACAGAAATGACGTAACACCCAAAAGTTTTGTGACATCTTTTAAAGGGAGCCTCAAATAAAAAAAAAAGACTAGACTTTTTAATCTGAATTTTATCCTCTACAAGTCTGTAAATTTTAGCAGAACTTTTTTGAATCATCCTGTATAACAATATTATAGATAGTGAATTTTTAAATGTTGATAATCTCAGTGTTATCTAATTTCTAGAACTTTGAAACAAACTACCTGATTTAATATGAAACTTTCCTTATTAAAATTGATTGATGTTGTTGGATATTCTATTCTTTCAAACATCTAACGATTCCAATATAAAAAGCTTTCTAACTTACATTACTCCTTAATGTTATCTATTTTAAATTTTATAGAGATCAAATTTACCTATATAAATTATTACATAATTACTATAGTAAAATTAAAAACTTACATATAATGTATAACTTACTTTCAAGGCAATAACGTTATATCCCTCAATTTGCAGGTTTTACTATTGCATAGCAAAATACTGATTTATCAAAATTTTAAAATACATGGTATGTTTCCACTAATGTACAATTGTTTGATTGTCAGAAATTAAGTTCTCTTTCTAAATAAAATTTTTACACCAAAATAAAAACCAAACAGAAAAATAGGCAAAAAACTATAAATGTGGAATACTGTATTGTGAGCTGTTATATTGTGTGGAATGATGCCAAGGTGACTTCTTACGCCTATGTTTCTTGATGTGTTTCGTGGGTTATTCAAAGGAAATAAATTCCTAACTTTGGAATATCCTTCATCAGTTATTTTACATCAAGTATCCAGCAGTAACTTTTCAGGGTTTGTGCAATGTAAAGTATTTTAATAATTAACATTTTAAAACTTGTGATTGAGTGTAATCTATCAAGAATATGATTAAATATAGCAGATTAAATTTTGAAATATATGAAAACATTCAGTTCAGAAGCTCTGGATATTGCATGGAATTAATAATTTTGGAAAAGTTTATCATTACATTTTCTCTCTCAAATTATTCATAGAGAACTAAAACTTTTTCTAAGCAAACAATATTACAAATTTTTTCAAAAAAAAAATGCCAGATACTATTGAAAGTTTATCATGGCAAAACTGCAATGAAGAAACAATAAATTCAGATTAAAATTCTAGCTATACTATCAAAATTAATTTTATCAACTTATTTTTTTCATACATTTTTATATACAAGAACAGAGCCTACCTACACTTATTTTTGTGTACAATAAACCACATTTCACATTAGATTTTCACTAAACAAGTATTTCTTGATATATAACTATTGTGCAAATCAAGGTATCTGTAAATACATAAATTATCATAACTTTATGCTCTATCATAACTTTCATAAAGGCAAGTACAATTAACTTTATAACAACTGTCTTTTTTGAAAGGATTTTATATTCTGAAAGGATGCAACCAATACATCTATACAGTCAGACTTTAAAAAATAAGTACAGACCCTCCTCTAATTACAAATATAATTCATTCATAAGTTTTGTTTGTAAATCAGATTGTTCATAATTCAAATACTGCTGTTATTTTGGCTCAAAATATTAAAATTAACTATCTACTGAATATTGTAATATATTTCAAAAATGGACTAACTAAAAGTTTCTTATTTCATAGTTTTTAATGAAAGTTCCAAATATAAAGCAAGAAATTTTTGTTGTAATTGCAATCATCTTAAAATACTGCTATAATATGTTAACTTTGTAATTTTATATTATTTTGCTATCATATTACTTAAAACTATTGAAGATTTTTGAAATTTTCTGAAATTTTAAAAAGGAAATTTTGCATTCATAAGTATAAATGTTCATAACTAGAGAAGTACTTGTATTAATATTTTTGATCAATAATGTATATTTTATAACTGTAACAATTCTTTTGTTCATTCATAAGTCAGAAAAATTAAATTCCTGGGATTGAGTGGATTATGAAGACTACACTTTATGACATTATGGAGCCATATTATAGTTTACTAAAAGAAAGAAAATGCTACATTGAATATTAAAATCAGGGCCAGATTTACCAATAGGCCAACTAGGCCATGTCCTAGGGCCCCGCAATTCTAGGGGCCCCAAAACTATCAATCAGTTTTCAACTTTTATGAACTTTTAATAAGAAAAAATGGATTTTTATTAAAGTGCTAGATAAAAAGTAAAATTCTAAAGGTTCCTTATAAGTTATAAGGAGCCTTTAAATTAGATAGCCGATCTGAATTTTTAGGGGCCCCAAAGCCTTGCTCGTCCTAGGGCCCCCAAAAATTAGATGGCTGATCTGAATTTTTAGGGGCCCCAAAGCCTTGCTCGTCCTAGGGCCCCCAAAAATGCAAATCCGGGTCTGATTATAACACAGTCATACAATACTGAATACCAACAAAGAAGATAAACAAGATAAAATTTTAAATATTCTTAACCAATACCTATATTTTTATTATTACTACACTTTCTAATATTTTTTATTTTTATTCATTTAATAATACAAATTTTATATAGAGTAGAAACAAGCAATAATACTGTAATCATTCTCATTTTTTTATAAGAAATTTATTATAACAATAGCCACAAAAGGAGAATATTAAAATAATATACTGTTCTCTGGTAATATTTTGTTACAGTTTGTTGTTTCAATTTATATTCATTGATACAATTTATCTGAAAAATCATATTTAATCATATCTGTAACTTACAATTTTGTCTTAAAATTGAAAAAAAAAATTTTTTTGTATAAAAGATTAATTCAAATATGTTGGGTATTAATTAAGTCAGAGAGAGGCTGTAATATTACACTTTCAACTGTTTTACTATATGAACTACTTTTTTGTGATTATTTTAATCAATATTTTCATGAACTATCAAGTTCTGTTGCCTCTAAGAAATACAAGGAATCCACAAGCACTTTATTATATTAGTATATGCACTAAATACGTAATAATAAATTGTTTTTTCCCTGCTTAAAGTGCTTGTGGATTCTATGTATTTATTAAAAGTTTTCTGAAAATTTTAATATTGAAAAACATCTAATTTAATCATTTCCCTATAATTTGATTTTATTATGGCTTCAGATTTTAAACTTATAATATAAAAATTACACACTTCTAAAATAATAAAACAATCTTTAATATAATTCAATCTTATTTTCCTCAATTTTTCCTTTATTTACTGTTCTTTAGTACAAGAGATTTCCAATTTGTTTGCGTTAATTATAGCAAAGCTATACTAAAAGCAAATGGCCTCTTGTAGTCACTAGAATGGAAGCATATTGTGTTCCACCATAAATTAAACATATTTAATTCTGGATTTTATCCATTCAGATTTTTTAGGTGTGTCCTGCCTTAGCTAATTCAATCTCATCCATCACAATTAGTTTTTCCAAATTCCCGACATTTTGGAACCTTTGGGAATCAAGAACGGGAAATCATATTTCCCAAGAATTCTCGAAAATTCTCTAAACCTTTTTTTATTTAATTTCGTTGATCATCTGTAATAATGGCTATAACAGTAAATATTAATAAAAGCTGTAGAGAAGGTGAGCAAGCGGGTTCGTAACCCCAGTGCAATCTTTCAGAGATTTCGAGACACTCCTATATGTAAAAGGTTGACGCAAAAAATGAGTAAATAAAATTTCCTAAATGGAGATAGACCAGAATTTCATGACAATACATCTCTTACCCTGAGAACTAAACAGAGATCACTAAAGTATCATTTTGATTAGATTTCTGTTATATTTCAGATTTTCTCAAAATGTAAACAATATAATTAATGCAAACTTTATTTAACCAAACCTTATAGTATACAGTGACTTTTTAAGTATATTAGACAATGTATTAATATACATCACAATCATCAGCCACAAATATGCTGGTCGAATGTGGTTGGTAGTATGGACTGTCACTTTATGGAAACGATTCATCGTGGAGAACAGAAACAGTATGTGTTTACATAGAGCAATACTGTATTTATTTTCACAACCCAGGATTTGACTACAATATCATATTAATATAAGTTACCTTAGATTTCCTTAGTTAATTCACCTGAAGGTGACTTTGTAGTCAAATCCTGGGTTGTGAAAATAAATAATTTTCTGTGTAAAATACAAAACTGTTTTTGGTTTTCCATGATCAAATATACTTAATTTACAAGAGCTAAACTTAGCTGGTCACGTATTATCTGATTCTGGTATCGTACATGCATTTCTAGTAGCGTATAATATTGTAACACAATGTAACTATAGATAGTAATAAATAGGAACTACATTTAAAAGATACATTGTGAGGAGTATGTTTATTTCTCATTGTGGGTATTACTGGGTTCTAGGAGCCGATTTTCCCGATTTCCTGACAAACTTTTGTCAGGATTCGGGAACAGGAAAACGAAAAAATTCCCGGGAACAGGCAGGAAGGAATTCTCGTCTGGAAACACTATTCATAATGCACATAAACAAACAATTAGCACTTAACGGCAATAAAGTTCAGAAATCATTAATAAAAAAAAAGTTCTCTGTTATCAACAACAATCCTCAATTTACATACAGAATACAGATTACATGAAAAGAAAAATCAAGCAAGTGCTAATATTCTGAATTTCAAAACTTCTAAATAGTTCATATGCTTAGAAAAGTAAAAAAAATCAAACCCTTGAACATTAAAATAATGGGTTAGATCAATAAAAATATATTAGTAATGTATTAAAACAAAAATCTTTAAACATTAAAGAATTTTAATGAGCATTATAAACTATATAATAAAACAGATGTTCAAAGATTTTTCTGGATACAGTATTCCCATGCTTGGAAATATTTTTGCTTTGCTGTTCATTAATTACATTTCGGTATATCAATCTTTCTAAAATTATTAATGATTCCTTTATGATACCTTCTTTAAGAGTGTGACAGGGCTTTATCACTTTAGCTTCATTTCATTTAATCTGTAAATCATATTGTAAAACCTACTTAGAGCATTTTTCACAATATCCTTTTCCAAGTCATATTCATGTTCATATCTTGTATTTCAAATCCCTTTTTTGTTTTTAATATTTGATTTTTTTCACTGTTCTAAGCATATGAAATAGTTAAAATTTTTAAAATTTAAAGTATTAACAATTGTTCAATTTTTTTTTTATGCAGTTTGTATTCTATATGCAAATTGAGGATGGTTGTTACTTTTACAACTAAAAATGTTCTTTAATGAAAGATTTCTGAACTTTATTGCTATTAAGTACTTGTTCTTTATATGCATTGAGAGAAATAAGGTAATAAGAAAGAATTATCCATCCTTCACTTTGATTTCCCATTGTAACCATGGATATGGGTGGCGTATGGTAAGTATCGGGATGCCCAACTGCTTAGTATCCAATAAGAATATAATAATGCAAAAGAAAAAACGGCAGTCATGCTGCTTTCAATGCTTTTTATAAAAGTTTGATGATTTTGTTTTGATTCAAAAATATTTCTTGAAAAATATATGCAATGAAATCACAGATAATAAATTAACTTAATTATTGGAATTCAATCCCAGCCCAGGATGGAATTCAGATTCTATGCCTTGGAAAAATTTGGATTGATGACTGAGCCAGATACATCATCTATGATAAAGTCTTGCTGACTCTACTACAGATATGACTAGCTCATAGTAACATCAGAAAGCAGAAAGCACTATTAGCAAGGAAGATATTTATTGCCATAAAAACGTTTTTGGACCCTTTCCTGGTCCTTCTTCAGTATACAGCTTTCGTCACATTAAGAATATAAGAATAATTTAGAACAACAGGGAAAAGAGAATTAAATCAGCTTTCAGTGTTCACTAATGTTTAAAAGTTTACTACTATTTTTACTTGACTGCAAAAGTTTCATTCTACACAATTTTTCTATATAACAAAAATATACATTTTAAAAATAACACAATGAATTTACTGCATTAATGTATCATAATTCATGTATTATTAAGTCATTATCTATATAGCATTCTACTTTTCACCTATTGTTTTTGGAAATTATTTATTTATGTTAGTTATGGTTGATTATATTTAGCTTGATGGTATACTATCAAGTCAAATATAACCAGTAAGCTAAGCTATATAACCAATAAGTATACCAAGCATGGCATGGGCGTAGTTTAATAAAGTAATATAACAAAAACAGAAGAACTGACTTAGTCCTAGCAATTGTAATGTATTGATAAAAAATTTATTTAAAATTTTAATTTAATTTTATATTATTTATATAATTTATTTTAAAAGTTATTTTATGTGTATAAATTTTTACTATCAGAAAGCAGAAAGCACTATTAGCAAGGAAGATATTTATTGCCATAAAACATTTTTAGACCCTTTCCTGGTCCCTCTTCAGTATACAGCTTTTTATCACATTAAGAATATAACAATAATTTAGAACAGAACTGAAAAGCGTTTTCAGTTATGTGACATTCTAAGAATTCGAACATTTTTTAAAATTACAAAATCAATAAACAGAATATTTTAACATCACTATAAATATACGTTGTAATCTAATAACATTAATTGCAGAAAAACATAGATTATAGGGTTTAGAGATATAGAAGAATATTAAATATAAAACTTAAAAACACAAACAAAATATAATATACATAAAACATAAAAAATATTAAGAGTTCATATATTCTATTTGGGGTATTCATCCAAAACCGAATTTGTAGATGAGATGTATTAAAAGCTTCACAACGGAAATACACAAGAACATGGTCCCCCATGTCTTCAGTTGTACAGTACAGGTAGAAGATATCATGTATATAGTTGTATGTGTTGGTCTAGGAATCACAAGGTATTCATGGCACACCATTTTCATGCTGCCAAAAGCTCTATTGGAGTATTATCGTTTATGAGGCATGCTGAGTTCTTCTTTTCTCAATCTCTATAGCCTCTATGGTGAGAAGTCCCCTAACATCCATTATTGGCTTTATCATAGTGGCATTTGCCCATTTGATCTCAATATCCTGCTGATATGCTTTATTAGCCAATGCTGTGGTTAGTTTTCCCATGGCCACGTCATTCTTATGTTCTTTAATCCTCTTAGAAAGGCTCCTTTTGGTACTTCATATATATATTTTCTATATTTTCCTATATATATTTCCTATATTAATAAAGATGAAGATTGCTCACAATCTTCATCTTTATTAAAAAGTGGTATTGCATAGATACCCAGTTTCCTATCTATAGGGACCCTATCCCTGCCATTTCTTAGGGTGCTAAAAAGGGTACGGCCTCTCTTCCAAGCTATCTTAAAATCATAGGATCGCAAAGTTCTATTAAGGACTCGGTGTATTTCCTTACTGTAAGTTATATCATAATATTGGTATGGAGGCTTACTGGCTTGTACAGGGAAGGTGGAATGTTGCAGATTAACCATCGACTGTAATACGTTATTCCAGATGCCCATCATCATCTTATAAGAGTAGCTGTATTTACTTATGATAGCAAAATAAATATAAATATACCAAACCCTGTCAAAGTTTTTGGCTCAAAATCCATGGATTTCTTCCAATTTGGCATTAAAAAACTTATTGAACAGTGGGAGAAATTTTTAAGTATTGGGGGCACTTATTATGATGATTAAAAGATCTCTTCCAGATAAATTTTGTTTGTTTTCTTCAAACATGCAAAAAACAACATTATTTATGGAATGGCCTGATATTTTAAGGTTAAAATGATAATATATATAATTTAAAAATTAATAGCATCTACAGTTACTCAGTTTTTCAGTAGATAATAACATTTAAAATTAAGTGATTCAATATTTAACATTAATTCTGTTTGCAGGGGAGTGCCAACCATGGCCTCCTTTCACAAACCCATGATAAAGTAATATGAGGCACTTCTCAAGCATTCCTGGAAAAAAAAAAAGTTTAAAGTTTTCTATGTCATTTATGTACTTATTCATATTAACACTTTAATGAGTGCTGTTGTAGCACAATACCTCCAGCTTTCGATTATAGATTGGAAAGTTGTGGGTTAGTCTTTTTTTTTAATTTTTTTTGTCAAAACTGAAATGGATTATTGTACAATGCATTTTTGTTAATGAGAAATTACTATTTTGTAATTATCTTTTGCTATGCCTTTTAAACATTTCTATCACAAATATTAAATATACATATGTAATTAACAAATAAATTTTTTTACATAAAATATTTATTTTGATAAACAAATACAGATTATATTATTATACATCTTCTGGATACTCTTTGATCTTTATGGCTGATGTACATCTATTCGGGTGTTATTTAACTCTTAAGTAGTCACCCGCATGATACACTGATGGAAAAAAAAATCCCAACACCAAGAAAAAATTATTGTAGAGTGGATATAATTTTGACTGGGAAATTATCAAATGAAGGTCATTATGAAGTTTTGTTCTAAAATGATATTTTTCAAGTTTCAAAGCAATACTTTTTGCAGCAATTTGGTTTAAAATTTTAGCTTCCATTGACGAATGAAACAAAATACAAACACTGATAAATAAAACAGAATTTTAGATTCCATTGATGAAAAATAAATATTGCAATATTTTGTTTCATTCCTCACAGTCTAGTACCATATTATTTGATATTGCAACAGCAAATGTTGAGTCTATTATGAAAGAACTGGAATATTTTAGAAATAAGATGTTCTCTCTGAAGCTACACTCATTGCAATTGAATTGGTATAGACCAGTTTCCGATGAATATCTGGTTGAGCATGCACTCTAGAATGAGGGGCTAAGATACATCCGGCTTGCTTATATTGTATATGTTGTGTGTCGATTTGGTGAAGTAAATAGTCTATAAAATTTAAAAAATGTTGCAAACATGTTCAGCATGCAGTTGCAATAAGAGATCTGGGTCTAATCTTGTTTCTGAAATTAAGTTCTACTGATTTCCAGTAGAAAAAAAATTGTAAAAATTCTTGGATTGCTGCAGTTAATAGGAAACCATGCAACTAACTCAATGGTCATTGCTATGCTCTCAACATTTCATAACTGGTGAGAATCCAAAGTTCATTCCACTATAAAAAATAGTTTATTTAATGTACGAGTTAAAAATTTAATGATAAATATTTTAATTATTAGGCAGACCATCGAAAGATCCTACCCATCCTGATTATATTCCACCTCTATTTCTTACTAATACTAAATCAAATACTGAATCAAAATCTTTAGTTTTATTAGTTATATTCTTGAACTGCAGTTTCTATACTAAATAAAACTGCTGCAATGTGATTACAGACTTCTCCAAGTCTAAAAAAAGTGATAAATGAAGAAGTATAGTGGAGAGAAAGCAAAATTTTACTTTGAATGCTGCCAATTATAATCTGTTTCAAGATAACCTAACAGCCGAACCACCAAAGGAAACATTGTATTCATATGCGATTTGTAAATAATATTTCGTTAAATTTTGTCATCTGATTTTAAGATATATGTTTTTAAATCATCTCAATAATTTAATATTTTGATATTTTATTTCCCAAAACAACAAATTATAAGATAATATTAAATTTAACTAATAAGGTGTATTTCCTTTGTGTAGAAATACCCACAACAATGGTAGTGATTTACTGTCAGGTTATCTTGAAATAGACTATAGTTGAGATTATGTTCTTCACAAACTATTTATAACTTTTAATGATTATATTGGGGATTGAGATATATAATAATAGTGAAAGTTAGCAACATTAATATTTCGGCATATTTTGAAGTATTTGTATTCAATCTGATAAATATTTATTCTATGCATAAACAATTAGCAGCACATAAGTAAAACTTGCCTGAAACAACTTTAAAAATCAATGATTGAGTGTATTAATAAATTGAAAACTTTCTCAAACATACAAGTACAGTGACCACACACAATTTCTCCGGAATGTCTTATAATAACCCAAAGTAAATATTTCTTGTCAGTTTTTACTTGTTGTCCCGGTATTACTTCTCCTAAAAGCATATTTGCTCTTTTTTTAGATTGCGAGAAAATTTTAACATTTCGTACTTTTCCATTAATAAAGTAATTGTATGCATCTAAACTTTTGTAAGCTTTCAATGATTCTCCTGTGAATGGTCCAGGAGTTTCTATGATATAATGGTAAATATCTGACCATTGACATTTAGGCCAATCTTTCATTTCACTTGAAAATAATGAACGATTTCATTCATCATATGGATCAGGATAATGTTCTCCAAAACTGTCAACTTTTATTTATACCTTCGTTGATCTTCGATGTTAAAATTAAAATATGCATTAATCATATTCAAATATACCCACGCTATAGCTTCAAAACTGCAGAAACAGCTATACTCGCTTTTAAAAAGGAAGTCTGTTAGCACCTCCTTCCGGTAAAGGAATATCTGGATGTCAACGTTTTGTTTACATTTTGTAACTGGTCTATAAACCCCAAATGTTGAAAGCTCAGAGAATAAAGCTAGCAGATGGGGATGATACACACGGACATTTTAAAAGAACTGTATATTTTATTATAGCATTTGCATATTTATTTCAACCTTTTGCAAATTTATTTAACCATTTGCATATATATTTAACCCATTTGCATATATATTTAAACCTTTTACAAATTTATTTAAACTGACTGATGGCGACTCAGCCGAAAATGTTTATTTTTCAGCATAACTCAACTGCTATTAGTGTTGATTCCTTTACCCTATTTTAAGTATTCTGAGTATAAGCAGTTTTTTAAGTTTTGACACGTATTTATTTAAACTTCATGCAAAACAATTGATGGAAAAGCAACGCCTTATAATGCATGAGTCTGCTCATCTATTTCCCATTGCAACTTTGAATATAAAATTTAAACCACCTTGTATATATATACTGTACTGTAGAACATGAGTGACAGTGATTCAAGTTCTCTGAACTCTTCCGTTGCTTCACGCAGAGTTAAAGGAAGATGTGGAAAGTATGAGGTTGTTTCTATGGAAAAAAAAAACTGTGTCAAATTGTATGAAGAAAGTTTTTCTATAAAGTACGCAGCATCAAAATCAGGTATAAAATGGAATACGGGGAAAAGCATAATTATAAAGTACAGAAGGGATAATTTTGAGGTGCTAAACAATAGACCCCGAGGGAACAGGCCAAAACAACTTAATCCTGATGTCCTTCGCCTAATAGAAGCAGCAGTTGAGAAACAGCCCGGAATTACTCTTATGAAAATCAGAGAGAAGCTTCTTGAACACAACAATGAGTTAAGTGTGTCTTCTATAAGAAAGCAAGTCAACTATTCTGCTCAGAAGGCAGTATGCAGTGAGCTTCAATCAGTCCCTGTAAACCGGGAAAAACTCATTTTTATAGATGAAAGCGGATTTAATCTTCACATCAGACGATCTCAAGCTTGCTCGAAGATTGGTACTAGGGCAGTGATTACTGTCCCCACTGTCAGAGGACGGAATATCACACTTATTGTTGCACTGAATAATCAAGGAATTGTTCACTCAAAAATTATATCTTCCAGAACCACAACTGCAGAATTCTTCTGTGAGTCTATCAGGGAACTCAAAACGAAACTCCAAGACTCAGAAGATGATGTATATATTGATCATGGACAATACTCGGATTCACCGGTCACATGCAGCAGAAGATATTATTGATTCTTCCCAAATTAGTAGTAAATTTTTGCCACCTTATTCTCCAATGCTCAATCCAGCTGAGAAGGCTTTTTCTAAAATTAAAATTAAAGCTAGGAAAATACTAAGCCGTCGAGAAGAACATCAGTTACCGGAAGTCATAGCATTTAGTTTATCTAGTATTACTTCCCAGGATTGTGCCAATTATGTAATGGACATGTTTCTTTTGTTACCAGCTGCAGCTACTAGCCAACCACTGCACTAAATTTAATGTATATAATAATATATATTTTTCTATTTAAATTTGTATTAATTTGAAAATAAATTTTATTTTCATATATTCTATCGATATTATACTCGTTTATTCACTCTTCTTTCTCACAATTTTTTTTAAACTGTTCGTAGCCGAAAGTTTGAATTTGCAAAAGGTTTAAATATATTCGCAAAAGGATTAAATCAAATTGCACAAGGTTTAAATAAATTTGCAAAAAGTTTAAATAAATTCGTATACAGTTTAAATATATTTGCAAAAGGATCAAATGTATTTGCAAAAAGATTAAACAAATTTGTAAAAGGTTAAAATAAATTTGCAAATGCTATATACTGGATACAAGTATTTCCTAACTTTACATGTGTTTTGCATCTTTAAAAAACATTCAGAAATTATTTTCACCAATATTAAATTTTCAAACAATGAATCATCAGGAAATTTCTGACTCATGCAATAATTTAATAAATATTTGAAAGATTTAACATCTCTGAAAGACAAAATCTATTGCATTAAAAAGATTTATAATGCCACCTTTAAAGATGTTATACCAGGACTAGATTTATTAAATACCACTTATAAATTTCAATTTCATGGTTTTTCTCCCAAAATATGGGTGCATTCCAAATCTCAACAGACTAATCAATGACGACTTTGATGAGTAAAAAATCTCAGCAAACTGTTCCAAAACTCAAAATCAAATGATCATCTTGGTTATGAATAAATAATGATTATGACAGCTGTGAATCTTACGATTTTGAACAATTTTCCTATGCATGATTCGAAATAACTTTTTAAATTAAACAATTTTATAAATTTAAAATAATCTAATCTTAAGATTTACTGTATTTTAATAAAAAATAGTTTTATTGCTACAAAACGTTTAAATTGAAAGATCTTCCCGCTAACGAAAATGGCGGGTAATACAAAACATCTATATCCTTGTTTAAGTATTTTTAACTATATCTCTGCCATCAAACTTTCTATGAATGCGAACAAAACATCTAAAATGTTTGTTCGCATGAATTTTATTGTGTCATTAACGCTAAATTACTGTAAAATATGATGTTATTTAAAAAATACGAAAAATTTTAACATTGATTCGTCAATTTAGGGACGCCATATTGCAATGTTACTACTTCACGTGCCAGATTCGTGAAATTAAATTAGGTTGCGTTTCTCAATATAGGTATGCTATTCATTTCATGTGCGAAAAATGCCATTTGGAAAATCATGACTAGATATTATCAAGAATATAACGTTTATAATTTATTATAGCCTTTTTTAGGAATCAATTTATATTAAATATTTCCATAAAAACGAACAGGCTATCTTTACTATAATTAAATCATCACTCTCTTGGTACCCCATCCAACAATTATAAAAAAAATTCGATGTCAATTGTCTTAAAAAGAATAAAATAAAATTAACGTGAAAATGCAAGCATTACACAGTTTTAGAAAATATCCAGGTTGATATTTATACAGTAACGGCAAGATTAGAAATTAACCGTAAAGCTAACAGATTCAAAAACATGCATTACTGTAGTGCAATTTCCCATAAAAATAAGTATCCATGTGTGAGAGATTGATACAGGATAGAGGATTGAAACAATGATCTTCACCACTTTATAATTATAATTATATATATATATATATATATCTATTTTTTCAACTTTCAATTCTTTAACTTTTTAGATTTTATGGAAATTAATATAATCAACGTAAAATTTAATGAAATTATAACAAATAATATTTTCATATTATAAAAAATAAATGCAATATAATAATTTATTTAAATATTTTCATAGTATGAAACAAGCCGTGTAGTCGCGAATTGTTACTGTCTCCATTTTTAGATCAATAGATCACATAAATATACCACACGAACGTGGTCTTCGCGAAGCGATCTCCGCAGATCACATGGAGAAGAGGTCTAAATACCTCGAACAGGTCTGAATATGGTGGAACTTCCGGTGAACTGATCAAACCGGTCCGCGAAGTATTCTTTACCGCACTTCGAACACGGCCCTAAGACAAAAAAAATTAATTCAAAAAATCACCAGAGAGCGCATTATTATAGCTTTATTCAAAAAATAATAATGAACTATTACATTGAATGTAATCAAGGCAAAACATCTTCAATATGATGACCATCATCGTCCATTGTGGTCCGTTACCATCTGTAATCTTAAAATATCATGTTCAACTGTTGACACAGTGTATGCCTTGAATTGTTACGCACATGGCGTGATATTCTATCTTTAAGATCTGACAAAGAGGTTACGTTGTCAGATCTTTCTGACAATGTAACCGCTTTATCAAATCAATTACAAAGAGGCTTTGGAGCAATTTCAAAAATATGGTCTACAATGTAGACCAGATTTTTGAGATTGCTCCAAAGCCAAAAATCGCATAGATTCAGGTCTGGGATCGTTGCGGCCAAACAGTAGAAAAGTGGCAACTGATGACTCTTCATCGGAAAATTGCTTCTGAACATCTGTTTAACGCAATTGGATGTGTGAGGAGGAGCACATTTTGCATGAACACTGTTGATCTAACCGGAATGACGAACATGTCCAACAAAAGATGTATATTGCTGCCCGGAGACAGAGCATGTCACGGGACTTGTAGGGCCGAGCTCTTTCAAGAAAAACAATCCAAGAATAAATGATGCAAAAAACACCAAACTTTTACGTGAGGAGCGTATAATGGCTTTTTCAGAAATGAATGGGGATTTTCTGTAGCGCAAATGAGACAGTTATGTGTGTTAACTGCGCCATCCAAATAAAAATATGCCTCATTAGTCAACAGAATGTTTAATGGCCATTCAGTGTCTACCTCATAGCGAGCAAGGAACTGTAGTGCGAAAGTCTGTCGTGTAGCCAGATCAGTAGCTAGTAGCTGCTGAACAAGCGATAATTTGTCGGGATAGTAAAGCAGAATGTTCCGAAGAATCTGGTGGACCATGGCAACAGGTTAGTGTAACACTTGTGAAATACGGCGAACACTTGTACTGGCCATGGCATTGGATGCCCTGTGCTCTTTTACTTTTGTCGCTACATCTTCCAGTATCTATGCGTCAACACGCTTTGTTTCTCTTCCAGGCTGAACGGTCAACGATCCAGATTGTTCGAATTTCACGATCATTTTTAATAGCCCATTAGCGGTGATTGGATCGTTTCGAAGACCCTTCAAAGAACGAAATATTCGGAAAGGTTTTGTTGCGGTATCATCATTTTGGTAAAACAGTTTCACCAGTAAAGCGCGTTCTTGTAACGTCAGTTTATATTCATTGGAGAGAAAACGGAAATGAAAACGGTTCTGCAGAAGATATTTAAATACCATGATGCTCGAGCAGTCGGTAGCATAGTTATGAAAATTAGCATGTTTGCTGCTCATGGTACTATCTTTCTAATGAGAAACATCCTCTAGTGGTGATTTTTTGAACTAATTTTTTTGTCCTAAATGTCTCCCATTGCCTCATTAAGATGTTCCGAGAATCTCGGGCCCTTTTGATCAATTGTTATTGCTATAGACAACTCGGAATAGATGAACTTTAATTACAAACACCCTTGTTTATTGGCCGGATTGGCCGCGTGGAAATGCTTTGCTTTCCACTCTGGAGGACCCGGGTTCGAGTCTCGGGTCCCACCCTTTGAAAATATTTATCATGGGGTCCGGGCCCGGCACGTCGATCCCCGTCCTTCACAATCTGGCTGACCCTTCCGCAGGGATGGGTAGCCTCTGGAAGGGATTGTTTTGCCTCGCCACATAGTATTCTACCAGAATGGAGTGTGGCGTCATCTGTTGACAATAAAATTCACCCTTGTATATTAAATTACATATAATTATTTTTAATTGTCCACCTTATGTTTTAGTAGAAGTTGCAATGTTTGGATGAAGATTATCCAACGATATATGAAAATGATTTAGAATACAAAATGCGATAAAGATTCTATCTTACTTCTCCCTCAAAGTTCGTATATCGTTCTCTATATGATTAGCCAATTGGAAAATTCTACCTACACACGTGATCATAGAAGTCAATCTCTCAAATGCGAAAAAGAAAACACTTCTATAAATTAGGAATTACAGATAGATTTAAAAAATATTATTTCTGTGTTCCAAACCACGCATTCCCTTATTTCTAGTAGTACCAAATTGTGCGAATGGAAAACAATGGTCGATAATTTATCACAAGACGAAAATTAAAATGATCATTGAAATTTTAGTGATGCAGTCGATAGGACCAACAGTACCTGTTGGTCCTTTCGACTGCATCACTAAAATTTTTAGAGCTTTTAGCGCCTCGAGCGAAAATTTTTGTTGCGCCCCATAAGTCGTCAGTTTTGATGATGCACAGTCCGCTCACCGTTTAAATTATGTGTAAAAAATAATTCTACTACAATAATAATAATAAAAAAATACAAAAGGTACCAATTGTGCGAATGGAAAACATTGGTCGATAATTTATCACAAGACGAAAATTAAAATGATCGTTGATTGTTGGTCCTATCAACTGCATCACTAAAATTTTTAGAGCTTTTAGCGCCTCGAGCGAAAATTTTTGTTGCGCCCCATAAGTCGTCAGTTTTGATGATGCACAGTCCGCTCACCGTTTAAATTATGTGTAAAAAATAATTCTACTACAATAATAATAATAAAAAAATACAAAATGCGCCAGTACTGTTTGGCGACTCTTAAATATCGGCGACCTGAGGGGCACTTACGCTCGATCGAATCTTGAGCCGGCCCTGTGGATCAGTATCAATTATTTCGCCTAGTATATAGGCCTATTTAAACACTACTTCCATTTATGTTATTAAATAAAAAAATATAACATAATATAGTATTTGAATGTTTTGGGTAATTTTTTAAAATCATCTCACATGTTGTAATATTTCAAAACAGGGGGCTGCGTTATACGAAGTTTGCATAATACAGTATATTTTACATCTTCACATCCAATTTTCCAATAAAACTATCATTATTATTAAATAAAGTAAGGTTTTTATTAATTATTAACCGTTTACAATTAATTTTTCGATTTTTATTAGCAAAACTGGCGCCTCTAGGCGATTGCCAAGTTCTCTTAATTATAGATCCGGCGCTGTATAAACTTCACTCTCCTTTGAAAAATAGGTTAATAATGTAATCATTACCTACCAGCTATCACATATCTGTCGCAAAATGTCAGCTGACGCATTATTATAATAAAAGTTATAAAACACACATTACGCGGCACTAAAACTTTCTTAAGATCTAATGTATTGACATGACACTAACAATGAAGAATAAAACATTTCAAAATAAATATTAACTTTTAGAATTTAATATGCCGCCTAATTCTTCGTGAAGTTGAGAGATCTACAACGATACAAGTACTTTGCAGAACGTGTAATTATGCGGTACTAACATCAAAACTTTTATATCTAAGGCACTAACAACGAAATATAATTTTTTAAAAACTTTTAAGACTCGGCGTATATTTTTCCGTGTTCAAAAGTATAAACAGAGTAAAAGTAAATTTTGATTTAAAATATCTTATTTTTTAATGGGTACTGATATCATATTGTTATATAATTATACATATTCAATAAAGAAATCTTGCTTAAATTTAATTAATTTGTTTTAATTTTGGTATAATTGTATACATTGCAAAACCCAGCAAAAGTGGTACCGATCGATAGAGGGAGTCGAGACACGCAAAATATCCCTAATGAACTACGGGTCAAAGGTGAAAGGTTAACGAAATATAGAGGCTAAAAGTTTCACAGTGTATACCTTTGACACTGTGAAACTTCAGTTGCTATTTGTCACTGTGCTTCGCCTCGCTACAGTGTGCAGCGCGATGCGTCCTGTTCCCGTGCTCTGCTACCTATGACGCCAATGAAACTTTCAGCCTCTGTATCATGGGTCAAAGGTGAAAGGTTAACGAAATATAGAGCTAAAAGTTTCACAGTATATACCTTTGACACTGTGAAACTTCAGTTGCCATTTGTCACTGTGCTTCGCCTCGCTACGGTGTGCAGCGCGACGCGTCCTGTTCCCGTGCTCTGCTACCTATGACGCCAATGAAACTTTCAGCCTCTGTATCTCGTTAATCTTTGACCTTTGATCCCTATTTCATTAGGTATATTTTGTGTCTCTCGACCTCTCTATTGATCAGGTACCACTTTTGCTGGGTTTTGCAATTGTACCAATAGTTTTCATATCTATCAATAAAATATAAAAAAAAAAAAAAATTAAAAAATTCTTTTGAATTATTTTACTTACGAATTTACTCGACTTAATGCATTGCTTCTTGCAGCATTTACGAATTAGAGACCTGTTATTATATCATTTATTTTAAAACAAAAATATTTTTATAATTCAGATTACAATATTCATCTGAAATAACTTTTGTTGCTATGACAACAACTCTCTTCAAATCTTTCTTAATTTTTTTTTTCCTAATTTCATCCGCTGTAAAAAATAGAGTTTTAAATTATAAATGAAACGAGGACTAATGCGATATATTTTAGGAACGGTGTGATTTCGTTGGAAAACACCTGTTCTGATTCAAATATTATCGATGACGTCACAGTTCTCGTTCCTGATATCGACCAAGCTAGTTTAACGCGTGAACTTCATCTGTTACGGTTTTTTTTAGCAGACGAAAAAGTAGATTTCAATTTAAAGTGAAAATGAATGGAGAATAAATTTTTGTAAAGAACGCATTTAACATCAAGATTCAGGTAAACTATTATTATATATTTTTAATTTAAATCATCTTAAATTAATTATTCATTTTCAAAAAAAAAAAATTGTTTTAGGATCATTAAAATCAGATGGTTGTAGTTCCAAATAACCCCCAGTTCCAAAACTAAATTATTCACTTCTAAAGTATAAAATAGTATAAAAATATGTTCTTCGATTGTTTCCTGAATGGCAATAATTTTCAAATTGGATTAAAATTTGATAATGTCTTAAAATTTTCGGGTTGAATTTGTTTTCTTATCATCTTTAATGAAACGGATCTATCAGTTGCATTTATAATCACGTGACGATTGTGATGCATCTTTTAAACTCTTTAATAATAAATATGTTGTTACTTTAGCAATCTTTGACGGGTCTTGCCATTAAAATCCCAAAGAAGACATTATTATTTTTGCTTCTGTGGTTTAATTCCACTTCCCTCCATGCAGAAACTATTGGGGACATTCCAGTGCCTACATCCTCGGAGAGACCTGCCTTCAAGTAGTGAAAGCGTTTAACGAACCCGTCCCGGTCCATTCCTGAAAAAATCTGGAGGTGTAGGACCCGGGAATTGGAGCCGGATCCTCCAGGATAGAAGCACAGAACACTTCCACCGCGGCTGACTGATATTTTTATTCTTATTTTGCTTTTGGAAGTGAAAATTTTACTTTGTGGAGATAATACGAGTATTTAGTCCAATTTATTTCTATTTATAATAAATTCTTTATTAATTTTAATAAATAAATTTTATTGTTTTAATAAATATTATTTTATTAATCAATCTTTTACCAAAATAGTTTTAAAATTCTATAGATTTAGAGAATGGATAAAACATATTAATATAGGAAATTAATATACAGTATATATTTAGTTAGCTTAAACAATTGCTAAATAAATGTACTTCTTGTTATCATTCAATGAATTAATAACTTTAACATGATAAAAATAAAAATATATTTTATATAAAGAGAATTAAGTAACATAAAGCGTTACCACAGTTTTTTTTCTTCTAATAATTGTTTACATTTTGATTATAATGCAATTTAATTTTAACAAATATTTATAATTCATTTTTTCATAAACAAACATTTTCTAATAAAAAATTAATAAGAAAATCTCAGCAATAAAATATTTATCGATAGTAAAACGAAAATAGTTTATTAGAAACAAATGCAATGATGTGATAATGATGTTTAAAAATAAAGCCAAAAATTAAGATTAATTAAAAGTGAAAAGAATAAATATTTTATAGATGCTATAAATAATGTATTTCTATAGAAACCTTTGCGTTTTTATGAGCGTACTTTCTTTTCATGTTACACCACACGAAAATAAATATACTGTAATAGCTTGTTTATATTATGGGAATTGGCTCCATTCAGAGTTGATCGAACTGTTTCAGTGTGTAGTGCGATTAAGTTTTATTAGAAAGTTATGGTATCGAACTAATAGTTGATAATAGTATCGTATGGAATTGGTGGAATATATTTTGCGTAATACCTGTTTTTCTTGATATGTATTCTTTTCTTGATATCTATATCTATTTCTTTTGCACAATACGTGTTTTTCTTGATATCTATATCTATTTCTTTTGCACAATACGTGTTTTCTTGATATCTATATCTATTTCTTTTGCATAATATGTCTGTTTTTCTTGATATCTATATCTATTATTTTGCATAATACGTCTGTTTTTCTTGATATCTATATCTATAGTTTTCGATTCGTTATCTTGATGAAATTCTAAGAATCATCTTGAAATTATCATTATCGAAAACTATTGCATAAATATTTTGGACGGGTTTGGCAAAATATTTTTGATAAAACGATAAAAAAAATTGCTCTTACTATATAAAAAATAGATTAAAAAAAGATAGCACGACTGATTAATCTACTAATTTAAATAACTACTAGGTTAATAATTTAAATTTCTTATTATACTTTATTTGAATATCTTAAAGTATTTTTATATTAAGCTATTTATTTGATAGTTGATTTTAATTTTGTTATAATAGATGATTATTACTTTAATTTTTTATATAAATTAAATTAATTTATATTAAGACACAATATTAGACACTACTACATATTAGTTAATAAGTTAGAGTTTAACATGTTTGATAATAGGTAAGACAGTTATGCAGATTTATTGTTAATCGATATGGATGAAATTACAAGTTTATTCTCAAGTTAGAGTTTAACATGTTTGAAAATAGATAAGACAGTTATGCAGATTTATTGTTAATCGATATGGATGAAATTACAAGTTTATTCTCATAATTATTTGCGTATTATTAAGTTACATTTGCATCTGTATAACATGATTCTAGATTTATACAAGCCAATTAATTATGGATTTGTGCTCTTACGTACAGTAATTGAATAAAATTGTACTTCTAAATATGTGATTATATACTGATGCATTAGCGTTTCATCATAGCAAATTACATTACATAGTTTAATTTGAAGAGTAATTTGGATAGAAAATATTGATAATATTTATATCTTAATTAAAGAGTATTATTTTTTAAAACAGTGATCCATTGACCTCTAGAATCCGGATTTTCCAGCAAGAGATTTGTTTGTTTTTTATATAAAATTAATAGAATAATTCCAAACAAAATTATATTTAATTTTGCAATTATTCTTTTATTTAAAAACAAAAATATTGAATTTATATTCGCATATAAATTTTATAAACTTATTCTTTTCGTTTGTAATGAAACTATCTTTTTTTGAGGATTCAACGATTCCTTTTTAATTTAAATGAAGTCCTTAAAGTTTGAGATACATTAAATTAGACCAAATTTTTTAATATAACTTTGTTTCTGGACTAATAATTTTTTAAAAAATTACTGTATATTTATATAAAAAAATGATTTTGATAAACAGGAAAAAAAGCAAAAAATAAATTATTTTACAAATATAAAAATTTATAATATAGTAGAGCAAGACCCTGCTTAACGCTGCTCCGTTTAATGCTGTTTCGATATTATGCGGTTTTTTTAAGTGAATCAATAAGAAATATAGCAATACATACGAAAGTCTTCTGCGGAATTTGCAACAGATTTTTCTCAATCACAGCCATTATTATGGAAATTATAACATCAGTTTATACAAAATGATCCAAATTTTGATAGAAGTTCAAAGGCAAGATGAAGTGTTATGGATGTGATGTCTCGCTATCGACAGTTGCTTGCTGAACGAAAGAGGAAAAGGCAAACGACGTTAGATGACTTATAACGAAAAAACAAAAAGTGTCAAATGAGGAAGAACCTTCCTCATCACAAATATAAATTATTTACTCGAATACTTTTTATTTTCATGAATGATTTGTGATTACAAATCGATATTAGCAATAAAAATGTCTATAATTAATGCAATACAATAGTAATAATACATGTTATAAAAAACATGATATATGTATTTTTTTATTCATTGTTCTGTTTCACTTATTCCCATTATTTGCGTGTTAAGATGACCTCGTTTAACGCTGTTTTATTTAGCGCTGGTTTCTTTGGAACGTATCCCTCGCATTAAACGGAGTCTTACTGTACTGTATTTAGTTTATTAAAAAATTATTTTTGATTAAATTTGTGATTATATTTTTCTAATATGCTTTCACAAAAACATTTTTTTCTTTCTATAATTTAATATTTATGAATTTTTTTGAAATTTATTCGATAAAAAAATTCTTTTGTATTAAAAACATTTTATTAAAGTTTACAGATTTGCATAGAATTATTATTCGATTAGCATTTTCATTATCGAAAGGTGACGCATTATTATTATTATTTTTTCATTACCTTATCGAAAGAGAATAATAAATAACACATGTTTTATATGATAAAATAAATTTTAAACTCATTAGGAGATTATTAATTTTGAATTTAAAATTTTGAAAAATTGCTCGGATTAAAATGGAAAGGATTAGTTAGAAAATATTTCCTTTTTCCCTATCCATTAATTATTATTTTGTAAAAAGAGAATGAAATTTTTTTATTTATTAAAAAAATAAAATACAGGTAATTTTTTTTGGATAAAATAACAATTAATTGAAATAAAAAATTGGGATTTAAAAGTTCTTATACTAAAAAAATTGAATCAAGTATCTAACATTACAGTCATATTAATGTTGGTACATATGTACAGTCATACTAGTGAATTCTAGAAACGATAAGAAACAGGAAATATTTGCAAGTTTATATGTTATAAACACATTTTAAATATTTTTATATATAATACAAGAATTGTATTTGATGGAGGCTATACTTTTTGTAAAAATGTACATATTTGTCGAATTTATACGATATTGTAAAAGAATATTTATTAATAAACAATATAGTATAGGGATATACTTTTTGTAAAAATGTACATGGTTATATTTGTCGAATTTATACGATATTGTAAAAGAATATTTATTAATAAACAATATAGTATATTTCTTTTACCTTGGTTTCCTGTCTCTCTTTCTTCCCTCTTCTGTGTGGCTGGTGTGTGTGTGTTTGACTGTTTATGTCTTCTAATTAGCACCATTTCCGTACATACATAATAAAGTATTTAACACACACAAAACACAATTTAAATATTATAAACCCATCTCTGGGTATAGCAAACACTTCTATATACACAACTTTCGGACTCCTTGGTACTCTTTCTTGAGTGGAAAGGGGTCCTCTAAAAGCTTTGACTCCTTATTATATATAATAATAATAATACACATATATATAGTATAAATATATATATTTTTTTTTCTTTGAGCATTTTCATTATGATTACTGTATATTAAATTGTAAATCAAAATTTGACGTGTCTTTCAATCAAAAAATTCTAAAATAACGATAACTGAGGTAATCATTTATAAAGAAATCTGTTCTCTGAATTTTCATTACGATTACTGTATATTAAATTGTAAATCAAAATTTCACGTGTCTTTCAATCAAAAAAATTCTAAAATAACGATAACTGAGGTAATCATTTATAAAGAAATCTGTTCTCTGAACTATTTAAGAATTATTTCGTTGATTATTTGGCTATTATTAATTTATATTTTATAAAATTCATAATCAGAATTCAAATTATTGTTTTATAATATTAATTATATATAAAAGAGAATAAAACAGTTAGTCACAAGGTTGTAAACAGTACGGTATATCGAAAATAAATTAGCAAAATTATTTATCTACATATTTGCTAACCACTACAAAAATAAAACAACTCAGTAAATATAATGTTCGAGAATTATAATATCATATTAATAAATGGATGTTTGAGAATTATATCATATTGGTATGTTAATTTTATTATACTGACACTAATTATACCGAAATTAAAAAAATTAATAAAAGAAAAATAATTGTTAACTCAATACAATAATACTGAAATATAAATATGAAAAAAATATATAAATTTCTTCTTCGACAATTCTTATAATAAATAATTATAATGAGAAAATAATAAATTTTGCATGAAGTCAGATTTTTAATAAAATTTTCAAAACTTGAATTAATAATCGTATTAGTAATTCATACATTATTTAAAATATATTTTATTAATTTTTCAAACATGTATTTTAATAAATTAATTCATGTAAAATTCAAATATTAAATATCATTTGATTCTGTTTTGAAAACATTATCATATTCTGAAAAAATATTGTCTTTTCTCTGCATTTATCAGTAGCCATCTTGGCTTCCTCAACCAAATGTTGGCAAGGTGCCAATTCATTTCTAGAAAATTATGCTGTATTCTTCATATAATACTGAATATCAACATTACTTCGAAAGATGATAAAAAATAGCACTATTAAAGAAAAAATTGTTCGGTATCTTTCGTGTTATTTAATGTTTACTATTCATGCATTCTAGAGAGACAAAAAAATACAGAATTACATCTTCCAGGGAGCTGAAACAGAATATTGAAAGCTTTCCAAGAATCGATCGGGTGTAAATGCAGTAAAGCAATTTGGAAACGTATAAACCGAGTACACAGTTTTATTCTTTGGATCGATAAAAGCGCTTAGAATTTTAATAATCAAATTTTGCTTTCGTCCAAACAGAATCGAGTATTATCCTGCATTAATAATGACGTCTGAACTTCAACTGGCTGGACCGCATTTAAATATCAAAGATGATATATACACTCTCATTAATATTAATATGGCCATTGTTAACATTTTGAACATTCTTCTTGGAAATCCGTCTTTTGAGAATTGTTTCTTTATTATTATCATTATTATTATTCAAGACGAAATTACGTTTATGATTGGGTAAAGCATTAAATGATGTAGTTGGAAACGAGCCAAAGCAACTACTTCTATAAATGGGAGGAGAGTTAGTCCAGGGAAGTATTGAAGGACAAATAACTACACTTGGAACGGATAATGGTAGAAATGCAATAATTTTACTTAATACTTTTTAACAACGAACATTTTATTCTCAACTGAATAAATAAACGAAACAAATACAACCTACTGTATATTTATTTTTAGTTTCCTGTACGCTGTTACACATGTACAAATCGATTTTGTTAGTTTCTTTTTTTTTTATCTGTAAAATGTTAAGAGTTGTTGACAAGCAGTGTATCTGTTTTCAATCTTTATTCACTCTAATCTGGTTTAAAAATCATGCAATTTTTGAATTAAACTCATGCAATATATATATTTTTCTTGGTTATATTTAGTTATGCATTTACGTGTACATTTCGTGATAAAATCGATATCACGGTAGCATAACGGAAAGCTGCACGGAATATGATTAGTTTTGCTGTTGGTTAAATCTTCCTCTTCGGTCAAGCTAAATCCGTCTAAACGACCTTCAAACACAAAATTCCATTATTAACCTAGCAACATGACGTACATTTTGACGTCAATAGCTATTTTCCACTAGTACAGAATTGATCGGCTGTAAATAGGAACGGGATTCTGGAAATGTTGTAGGTGAAACTCACTAGAAAATCAGGAGGCGAAAAATGTAGGAAGATTTATTACTTGGCAGAACTAAATCATTAGATTAAAAACAAAATAATAATTCATTTCTTTGCTAAATTTAAATATTTTTTTAATATATATTCAGATTATTTTGTGTACATTATTTAAAAATACGGTATATGTTTCATATAAAACAGAAAAACTATTGATCTTAAAACTTTTATGGATAATTTCCTTAGTAACCTAATTTTTTTTCTTTAATTTAGTAATCAAGCTATAATTAGATAACATAAATTTAAAGTTTGAAAAATGATTTTAAATTAGGTCAAAAAGATAATCTAATTTATTTTTAAGAAATAAGAACCTTCTGGTTTTGAAATTATTTGTAAAAGGGTTTAGCAAAAAGTTTTTTTTTTTTAATGAATTAGTAAGCTTTTATTTACTAATAAAAGCTTACTAATATACTACTATAATATCACTATTTCTTCTAATAGACAGAAATAATAATGTTTATAAATTTTAATGAAAATATAGGATAATTAAAATGGATATTATTCATCATATTTTTAAATGATAATGCAAGAATTTTTATGGTTTCTGTCATACTATGGCTTACTTTAGACTATCTTTATTTTGTATAAATTAGAAATAATGATTTGTTAGTGGACATATTAATGAATTTTCCCTGTTAATATCATAATATACGAATTTAAATAATAAATAAAATGGATATTTTTTAATAGATTGATGACTGAGGATTAAGAGATTCTCAATTGAAATGCAAATTCTAAATTTTTATTAAAATGTTGTTTAATGTCTTTTAAAATACATTTAAAATACATAAAAAAAAGAATGTTTCGTTAAAGAAACCTGTAAAAATTCCAATTTTTATACACTTCTTCACTGTAGAAAGAAATAAAATGGATAAATGCGAACGAAAATTATAGGCATGTTTGTGCATGCAGCAATTATATATGTCCTCAATAATCTACATAAAACAGAATTAATTAAAAGGCATGAAATAAAACGAAGAGGGCTTTACAATGTTTTAGATATGAAGTAATGTAAGGGGATAAATATTCTCAATACAAAATCCATCGTTATTTTATTGATTTTATACTACACCATTTGTAACTTTATCATATTATAGATCTTCATAAAATAACAATGATTAGGCATTCTAATTCTCTCGTTGTAGAGAATACCGCTGAAACGAGGATTATTAAATAGTCAGTGACTTCATTTAAACATAATCAGAACAAAATATCATGCGTTACAAGAATTTAAAGATGGTACGTTGCTGAACATACAGAAGAGCAAGCTTCATATGTATAGATATCATCAATCATTAGATATCACGCAGTGCTGTCAAGTAAATCTTAATCTCTTGCATAAATTAGAATGGATAATGATTATAGCTCGGTATCATCAAAATACTACTATAATAAATTTTACTTTAAGAAGACTTTAAATTAATTTCAAGATAAAATTATTTAAAAATTCATTTAAGGAGTTAAATTTTAAAAGAATTAGTAAAAGAATGTCTGTTCGTATTTATCGTTAATTTCAATGAAGTTTAATATATAAAATTAATTTTTAATATTTTGTGAAGTGTAAAATACTTTCAAAAATTTTTTTCTGTATTGAAGAATTTTAAGAAAATTCATCTTTACATAGACTAATGTTCATATTTGTATAATATATTAATATTTAAGAATAACTTTTGTTCAAAATCTTATGTCTGGTTAAAGTGAAATTTTTAAAAGTACATATGGGTAATTTAAATAAAAAAAAAATAATCAATATAAACAAATTCAAAGCCATAGAAATAAAACTCATCCAATTATCATTGTTACTCGTAAAATTATGCTTTTCTGTAATTAAATTGTAAACAAACTTACACAAAAATCTCTAATACAGAGGATTATAATCATTTTATTAAATATTTATTGAAATTCTATTTTTATACAAAATATTTATGCCATCAAAAATAGATATTTTGGAATTAAAAATTTCATCTTATTACATTTACCTTCATTTCTATTATATTAAAATATGTTATTCATGCAGACATTTATACATTCTGCATTGCGTAATTCTTGTTATTGTCGTGTATCTTAATGAATTTAAGTTCATTAAAATTCTATCATCATCAGCAAATATTTCTGACATACAAAACAAGTTAATTTTTTTATTCATTGTTTAACTTTTTAAACCTATAAAATTTATTATTTATACTTACACCTATTTTTTTATGTATCTTCTATATCTTCTCAAAACTTTAACAGATTTTCACCGTTTATTTTAATTTTTTTTTACTAAAAATACATGTTTTATTTATAAATTAATATTTATAAACGTTTATAAAATTTTTAAAGTGTTTATAAATATTAAAAATGTTGAAAATTAATCTTCATAATTTTTTACAATACAGTATTATAGATTTTTTAATAACTTGCATATAATAATTATATATAAAACTTCAAATATTTCTGTTAGACATAATTATTAAAATTTAAAAATTAAATTAAAAATTCATTTTCGAAAATTTAGTAGATTATGGAAAGTAAATCTTATAAATATTTCTCGTTTCCATGAAATTTTCATTTCGTTAGTATAATCAAAAGGCAATTTATCTAAAATGCAAATTAATGTATCAGAATTAACATTAAATTAATTATCTTTTGTATTGTTAGCAATTTTAACGATCCATTCCAATAATTTTCTATACTTTATGTGCGAATATTGTAATGTTATTATTATGCATATATTGTACTTTATGTGAATATTGTATTAAGCTATACTTGTATAATAATTACTGCGATCAGCTACTTTTAATCAATACATCAAATAATAATATATTTGTTTTCCTTTCAATATTTTTGTATTATAAATATTTTAAATATATTACAGAAATTTATAGAATTACAGCTCATTAAAATTATAACGTTTGTTTAAAGACTTTAATTGAATATAACAAAAATAATCATTTAATGAATATTTTATGTAAAATGTAAACAAATGAAAAGTAGTAAAATTTTAAAAGATAATTTTTTTCCTCTTTTTTTTTTTTTACTGGCATACTGTAAAAATTGCATTTTTACTGTACTACTCCAAGTGCACTTAAAATTTTGGATGGCAGCCAAAAGCGTTTGTTGGAAATATTTACATCTGTTCCCGGATAAGAGATTTAAGATTTGTTTTTTTTAGTTATAATTTATTTAAAGAAATCTCTCTAGTAAAATCTGAAAAAAAAAAACGTCTGTGCTTTTAAGTTAACTACAGTTTTTTCGAACTTATTTTACATAAAAATTTTTAGAAAATATTTTATGGTCATTAAAAAGTCATCATCATTAACAAATGTTATTACATATTTATGAGAAAAATAAACGATTTCTGTAATGGATTTTAGTTGTTATTATTATTTTTTTTCATCTCCATATTTTGTGAAATTGAATCACAAAAAAATTCTTTAAAAAAACCCACTCTTTCAGAAAACTAACTTATAAATTGAATTCTTTTATCATATTATATTTTTCATTTAGTTTTTTTTTTTATTTTAGATTTTTATTATTTAAAAAATTGTTATAAAAAATATAAATTCAATCTTTTTAATTTGTTTTCCTTCTCATTTTTGAATTGTTTTTGAAAAAATTTCATTACACACATAAAGCAAAGAGAATGAAATATACAGCTAATCTAATTTTGTAATTTAATATGTCAAAAGAAACTTATATCATTCAATTAAGAAATTTAAATATTACTTTATTCTTTTTTTTTATCAAGAATATAATTAAAAGTTTGAAGTCTGACAATTATTTTCTCGTATAACTTTATTCTAAACTTTCATAACGTCTTAAATTTTCGCATGTTAATTATTCTTTGTGTATTTATACAGTATAATTAAATTGTTAAAAGGCTTTTAAAAATCACTAAATATTTTATTCTAAAAATAATAATAAATTAATAAAAAAAAAATTGCAATTTCAAACTTTAATAAATTAAATTACATAAAAATAATTATAATGCATTTCATTCTCGTCCACAGTGAAATTTATTGATCCATTTTAATAACTATCGACATTAAATTTTATGCGACATTATTTTTCGTTAATTAAATCTTGCAGTGATAAAAATAATTAAATTTAGAACTCAATTATAAATTAAAATCATTTCTTAAATTAACTTTTGTTTGATGTTTACTGCTATTTTAAATGAAGTAAACGTGGAGATTTAAAATTAAGTTTATGAGACTGTTTTTATTCTATTATTAAATTATATTAAGTTTGTTGTAAATATCATAAATATAATTAATTTTAATTACAGTTCAGTAATGCAACAAATTTATGAGACTGTTTTTATTCTATTATTAAATTATATTAGTTTGTTGTAAATATCATAAATATAATTAATTTTAATTACAGTTCAGTAATGCAACAACATTAAACATATAACATCAATAATTTAAATATATATTATGACGTTAAATTGGAAAGATTTTAAGGAATAATCTTAAATCAAATATATACTGAAAACTTTTAATTATTTTACTTATAAAAATAAATACAATAATTAACAAATACAGTACATGCATAAATTAATTTTGTTAAATAAGATTATAGATAATGACATTTATGCGATTCTAAATGCTATAAACTTGGTTATAATTACATAATTTTTTAGTTTACAAAAATATAATATTTTCTTTCGTTAGCTGCGGCAGATTTAATAAGATGCTAGTAATATTGATAGCAGATATAATTTGAACGATAAAGTTTGATTTAGCAGTTAAAAGTTCTTAAATTAATGGAAAATAACACACGAAGTATTACGATAATGAGTTATGATGTGCATTAAATTGGAATTTTCCAAGTCGATGAAGACACGATAAATCAACGTCATTTTTCTTAGTAAATGATGTCGTTACATAAACATTTTATAAAGGAATTTTAATGTACAATATATGATGAAACTATAAATTTTTCAATTATTTTTATTATTATAAAAATTTCAAAACAACATGAATATTTTAAACTATTTCCAAAACATTATTATATCATGTTAATAGGTATCACAATCATTAGTCGAGAAATATGTTTCTCGACTAATGATTGTGAAAAAAAAAAAAATTCTTTTTATGTTATAAATGAGAGAATGAATTTCAGAGAAATGAGAAATTAAAGATTGATAAAGATGCAAATATTTTATTCACATGAATTCTTTTTATGTTATAAATGAGAGAAGGAATTTCAGAGAAATGAGAAATTAAAGATTGATAAAGATGCAAATATTTTATTCACATGTTTTGTTTCTGATAGATGTTTCATTTTTAGTAAAAAGTAAACAAAGATATTTAGTTTTTTATATTATTTCGAATTTAATTATTGAAAAATAAAATTAAAATTAATTACATTATCTAATATTTTGTTTTTATACCTGTTAATTAAATTTTTACTATACGAATTAAGTCCTTTTAAATATTAAATTTTCTTTAAATTTGCATTATAAATGAATTTTTATCATTTTGAATTACTTTATAATTATAATTAATCTTTTAGACACCTTTGAATAAACTTCTAAATAATTATTGACTGTTTTAGAATAGCAAAAATGCCTTATTATTTATATTTTATCTTATGCTTTAAATACTTTTAGCGATAGAGCCTGAAAAATCTATATTCTAGCACTTGAGTAAAAAATACAATTTATGTAAGCAGTTTTTATGTGAAGTTTACGAGAAATTGATCGAAGAAATGTTTAAAACATGAAAATTTCCTAATCGTTTCATTAAATTCACATACGTATATGTTTGAGTTAGCGATTCTTTACATCCGAATAAATACCTGAAGTTAACTAAAGTATTGGAATTTAGAAATATAATTTAGTCTTATTAAATTTATAAAAATTAACCTCAAAACAATTTAATATTAACTTTCATAAATAAAAGTAAATAAACTTAAAAGCAGTGTATAAATATCGTTCCGATGTCTGTGCACAAATGTAAGGAACAGTACAGCTTCCAGAATGTATTATATGTTGGAATTCAAGCATTACTGCTTTACCATTTAGAGACATCACATGATGATAAATCATTTCAACAAAATCAATCATCGGCTGCCACAAACATAGCAGAAATCATCATTCAGTACTTTTGTTAGCAGAACAGCAAATATAGATGGTCTCCAAAAGCGTTTATAATTGTTATTATATACAGCATTGTATACAATCTTAACTCATTATTACTTTATATATAATATATGTTATTTTCATAATAAACTTTAAAATTCTATTCTTCTTCTTAATAAAAATAATGTATTAACAAACTTTTCATTATTAAAAATTTATTGTTGATAGAATTGCTATATACACAAATTACGAAATGAAATTTGAATAATTAAAGTTTATTAATACAAAATAATAAATTAATAAATTATCAAGTATTTACATACTCGCTATATTTGGTTCCTATTTTAAATCAATATGAGATGATATTATGGATATTGCAGGTAACGATCTCAACTTCCCCATATCGATTTTATATGGATCAATGCTACAGAAATCAATGATCTAACCTGCATGGATTAACATTTTGCGACCTCAAACACAGGTTAATAAGTATTCCAAAAAGGTTTTATTCGTTCAAAAATATGATTTAAATGCTTTTTTAATTCGTCTGACATTCTTTTTATGTTTTTTTTTTTTTTTTTGACTTTTATATATTACTTTTTTAAGAGATTAATAAAAAGAATCCTAAAATTGAATTATATTAACTCTTTGTATTTATAATAATTTTCCTGGTTTGATAGGTAGACGTGAATCTAGTTTTTTTTTTTATTGTTTATCTTCATGAAATCTACGGCAATGGGTTAGGTCTCAATTTAAATACTTTATATGTGAAGGTATTTTCCTCATCTGGCATTATTGTTTTCGTTCATACTTCCTTGTACGAAATTACTATAAGGAAAATATACGAATTAAATATTTTCAAATGCATTTTCCCCTTTCTAGTTTTCAGCTGTCAAGAAATTATATCCTCTAGACGTTTAATTTAATATTCAAAATGCATTATTGCAACAAATGTTTTTTTTTGTATAAAATTATATTCAGTCATAAATTATAAAGTAAATTTTCATATTTTATTTATGAATGAATGATTTTTATTATTAAATGAATAAGGAAACAACTAAAATTTTACTAAAAGGAACGAATCATAACAAATTTATAAACAATGTGTCATAATTTCAATTGATAATATAAAATTACGGATTATTATACAGTTTGTACAGTTTACAAAATTATTTAAATTCTAATCTGTAGAAGATAAAAGCAATCTATGAATGTTTCAGTAAAGTAATTTATTCAAACTTTTACTATATTTAACTTCTAGGTTGTTAAGTCTCATCATGTTTATAGTTTGCTTTCTCTTCTATTCAAATCAGTTAATATAGCACATAGTTGATTATCTAGGAAAATCAGAAAGAAAAAATTAAAATAAACAAATATCTTTATTCAAAAGCAAAAATTTAATAAATTTGTATCTGAAACATTTTACGATTTTTTTTTTTTTTTACTTTCTATAGAACAATAGCTATTGATATTTTAGATTACTCAAGGACTTTATTACAATTGTATAAAAATAATTTACACAAAAAGTGGTATAGTGCCAACTTTTCAAAAGAAATCTTAATGTTACGAGTATATATTTTAAAACTTTGTAAAACAAGGAAAGTCTATCGATAAGAAACCAAAAATTTTTGCAATCGAAATTCAAAATTTTATAGAATAAATTCTTTAAAAATGTTGATTTTTTTAATGAAATTCAATTCATACCTTATCTGATGATGATAAAATTAATTGTGAAATATGTAAATTTAAACATATTGAATCATATGTCTAGACGTTATTAGATTTCGGAAGTATACAGCAAATGAAATTATAGTAAATTACTAATTTATACTGTTTCGAGTTCCAGGGAGATAATCGAATGCATTTTTATTACTGATTATCTATAAAACCCGAACAAAAATATACTAAACAATTAATTTTTTCAATAAAAATATCACTTATAGTCTTAGTTTCTTCTATATTCTCAAAATCAATGTTCATTGTTTTCAACTAGCAATTCTGTTTATACTGTCTATATTCTTTTATATCAAACTTACGCAATTTTCAATTTACGCGAAAATTTTCGAAATTTGAATTAACCCTATAACTACATAACCTACTATATTGCTTAAAATATAATATATCAATCTTACAATCTGTTTAATATAAAGTTATTTATAATTGCGCCATAAAATAACTATAGAAATTTTTTTTTTCGGTGACAACATTGTTAATAGAAAAATTTTCAGATATCAATCAAGGATTAAAAAAATATATTTAAGAAAAATAATCAAACAAACTTATGCTTTTATAATATTGAAGTTATAAATATATAGGCATGTTTATAATTATTAACTGATTAAATATATAGAATATATTATTTAAATTTCGATTATATCTTTGAAGATATTGAAGTTTGTGAATTTGAAGAAAATAAATTTTCGTATAAAAACATCTTATTTAAAAATGAAATAATCTAAGAGATACAAAATTTTTCAATACCTATATTATCGAATAGTAGTTAATAATATCACACTATAAAAGAGAAAATTCATTTTTACTAAAAATATCTTCAATATTACATAAATATATGTATAAATGTGAATATTAAAAGTGCAGAAATTTGATGATATCATCAAAGCATTACATAAATCTTCTTCAAGTACGAAACTTTATACTGATAAAAGACTGAATTATTTATAAACTAATATATTATTGTAATTCATATTTCTGTATTAGAGTTAATAAACATTTGAAATCATTAATTAGATATAAATTTTAAAGTTTTATTTGTAGCTGTTGTAATATAGTATTTTACAAGTTCAAAAATTTTTATAATAATGATTTACCTTGACCAGACAGCAATTATATTTATACTTTTCCGTAATTTTATAAAAATTATTTGAAAATAAAAGATTTCTTTAATTTATTAAATTCTTAAATATCAATTAATAATTTATTTAAGGGAATAAATATTAAATATAGTATGTAGTATACATAAAAGTTTTTTTTACCATATATGATATGATATGATGTATCTCAAATTGTACCAGGTCATTAAGGAAATAAAAAATTCCCTTTATTGTTTTGCACTACAATCAATCATCTTACTTATTAAATATATTTAATCTTACATAAATTATATAATTGAATATTTGATAATAAAATGATATTTAATTTATGTTTAAATGAGATTTGAGAAAATAAAACTAAAAATAGAACAAATCCATAGCAAATAGTTAGAAAGAATGAATTGAATGAATTTCGCATTCACTGTGAAGAGTATAAAGAATTTAATATTGTTTACCAATAAAAATATCTTAACAAACTTTTTTCCTTCATTTAATGTTGATTTAACATTTTCAAAGAGTTTTTAATGTAAGATTTGCTAAATTTCCAATTGCAAAAGAGCAAAAGAGCAGATACTAGTCAAAAACATAAGGTTTTCATCCAGAAACATGCTTATATAGATTTTACAAAGAGAAATTTTGATACTTTCAAATTAGTTTTGATGTTCTAGTAACCAAGAAATAAAAAATTATGTGTAAATCAATTTCTGCTGATTGATTATAAAACTTTATAATTAAATCAGCAGAAATTGGTTTACGCATAACGCATAAATTTGGCAGATTCACATGTGATACAGATTTTAAGAACATAAGATATAGGAGGAATAACAGGAGCATTTATATGTATAAGTAGGTCAAAATTTTGCAATGTGATCAATGTCAGTAACCCCAGTCTGTTATCGAAAAAGTGGAAGTGGGCGTTGAATTGTCATTAAGATTAAAAATAGAAAATCTAGTTATTTCTTTGATTATATTATACTGAATATTAGTGTATGTATACAGTATTTTATTTTTTAATATTATATTAATTTTTTATATTTATTATCCTCGTTACAGCATTTAAACTTCATCCATAATTGTCATTGGAAATTTTATACTTGTTCCAATATTCTGTTCTATTATATGTAACTAATCAGACAAAATCAAATATGTTTCTTGTTTAAAAGAATAAACAGAAAACATTTCTACCAAAAAAATCAGTCTCATGTTAACTATAATTAACATTTATTCTATCATAAATTCATTAGCATATACTTTTATAAAATGGTATAAATTTAATTAATCCAAATTTGAATTTCAACTGTCTTTAGTAAGAATATCGTTAATAAATTACAGTTGTTTAAAATATAGACAAAAATATAATTTTCTTTATAAGTTTTGAATTATATGATCTTCGTTCATTTGTAGAGAACAAGCTTTGTTATTTACTCTTTAAATTCACATAATCACTGCTTATTCAGACATGTTGAAAATTAATGATTCAAGTACAGTTGAATTTTTATTCATGAATCTAAAAAGAAAAAGAAATTCAAGTTCCTGTTCTAAGGTTTGTTCTTTTTTTATTACATACTCTTTCAAATTTGATTTATGACTGAGATTTAAAATTGAATCTAATAATAAAATACTTTCCAAAACTTGAATGAGAAAAATCCAGTTTATAATGGATTTCTATATGTAAATTTATTGAGCATTTGAATTGCAATAAATATAAAAATATATTCCTTAAAAAACCTGATAAAGATTTAAATTAATAATTATATTATAAACTTGTAATATATTACAAGTATCAGAAAGCCCATACAATAGATTGATAGTAATATATTATCAGTACTATCAATCTATTATATAGGATCTCTGAAACTTTTCTCTTATTAGACATCTCTTCCTCTGTCAAAAACTGTATAACAAACACATCAATTTCAAAACCAGCATTAAGACAAAAACTAACTTTTATTCATAAATATAGAAACGTCTTCGGCACTTCTATTAGTAGTTACAACATTCTACAATAGAACACGGAATTACAATTTCTTTTAACTATCCAAACAAAACAAAGTAGAATAACATTGAATTTGAATTTCGATGGCTGAACATGAGTACTAAATTTCATTAAAATGTACTAATTAGTTCAAAAATTATTAGAGGGGGACATTCAAATATACAAAATAGTGATCTTATAAGCCGAATAAACCGGAGTAAAGCTAATTAAGAAAAATTCTAAATTCTTGACGGGAATAAATTAGAATGAAATTCAATAAATTTTAAAAACAGGAATTACAGTATTAATAGCAGAGGTTATTTATTTTATTAATAGCAAATAATAAAATAAATAAAACTATTTAATACGAAACTAGTAATTCTGGAAAAACTATTTATCTATTTCTGAACATAAACTTTGTTTTAGAATGTTTAAAGATATGGGATTAAAATATAACATAAACTGTTTGTTGAATTTCATAAAATCTCTTAAATAGTTTCATAGTATGTTAAAGAATCTCAGAAGTTTGAACATCCGCCATTTTTAACGGATAAATCTACAGGATTAATTAATCTAAATTTCAAATTCTAATTTGACTATTCTGCAGAATAGTCAACGTATTAAATTAGAATTTGAAATGTTTAATAAAAAGTTAAATTAAAATTTTAGTATTGATTTTTATAATAGTCGATCAACTAGTTCAAAAGTTATTAGGAAGAAACTTTCGAAGTTTCAATGTCAATCATTTTTAAATTATAAAAGATTAATAAAAAGTTAAATTAAAATTTTAGTATTGATTTTTATAAAAGTCGATCAACTAGTTCAAAGTTATTAGGAAGAAACTTTCGAAGTTTCAATGTCAATCATTTTTAAATTATAAAAGATCTGAGAGTTAAATGATGTGACATTGAGAATATTTCTGATGGCTGAACATGAGTAGTAAATTTCACTAAAATATATTAATTACTTTAAAAGTTATTAAAGGCGGCACACAAACATACATAATGGTGATCGTATAAGCCGAATAAACCGGAATAAAACTAATTAAGAAAATTCTAAAGTATTATGCGTATCCAGGGCAGCCGAGAGAAATTTTCGGGCCCGTGATAAGTCTGTGGTCCGGGCCCCACTTAAAAAAGTGCATCACTTTGGTTTAATAGAAAAGTTATATAAAACATTAAACATTTATTTAAAAAAAGTGTACAATAAACACAAAATCTTCGTTTATCACAGTGGTTCTTAACATTTTGATGACTCCAGACCTCCAATGGATTGTCCAATGCTCTCATACTCCCTTCATTTGACTGTCGAAATAGTCATCATCATTCCTTATATTAGTTGCCAGTATGACTTCCAAATATGTCAACTGCTTGAATTTACTGTACTTTAGAGATCGAGTCCCATACCCCCAGCATTTGGTTCCCATATCCCAAGGGGTATGGATATTCCCGGTTAAAAACTCCTGGTTTATCAAAATACTGTTATATATGCTTTGGATGGTAGATAGTGCTCTCTGGCAGTGGCCTGCGAACTATCAGACACTTTACGTGACACATCGGGGGCCCGACGATCGGGCCCTTTTTAATGCCAAGCCCGTGACAAAAATCTCGGATGTCATCCCCTCTCGGCGGCCCTGTGCCTATCTAACAATTTAATTTTCGCAAACAGTTAGCGAAACAATCCCCACGATATCCATAGTTCAGAGATTTTGTCAATAGAAACTCTATTCATAATATTTGTCTTTTTTAAAATTTCTATTGTTTCGTGCATATAATCTATAGTATAGATTCTATACGATGATCTAATAATTTCTTAACAACCTTTGAGTCCATTTAACATCTAAATCGTATTTCAAAACTCTAATAGAAAACTCACTCTAAAGTTTCCTTTTCAGAACGGAATCCTTGTATTTTTTGAGTCTTATTTGAAGACTCCTTTTCGGATGGAAATAATATAGATTCTTCTTGCTTAAATGTGTTATTATAAGCTAGACTTGACTGTTGCAAAATTTATATCATTATTTTCTCATTTCTGACCAAATTAATTCTTAATTTTACTATAATCAAGTTAATTCTTAATTATTTTGTTAATTAACAGATTTAATATAATAATAATGAATAATAAAGAAATTTTTCATTATTATTTTATTTTAATAAAACAATTTTATCTATTTATCTTATTAAATGTTATTCTAATATCTTTCTTTTTCCTTACACATACTACTAGCTGCAATTCTGCATTCTGAACTTTGTAGCAATAATGAAAGCACAGAATTGAAGAAAACGTATTTATGAATAAACATTAATTCCTACTTAGTGCTATTTTCTTCATTTATTTTTTATTTCTCATATGTTCAATCAGATTTTTATAAATTTAATTTATATCTGACGACTTCCATTCTAATATGATATATATTCTTATTAAAGTAATATACAGTGAAACCTGTTAAAGTGGAAACTTTGGAACCGATTTGACTGATCACTTTTCACAAGTGGTCACTATACAGGACAGTGGCCCTCTCATTTCCCGAAAAGAAAACAACAGATTAATACAAACTGCAAATTTATATTAATTAAAATTGTCAACTTCCATTCAAGCGATAATGACGACATAAAGCACATATCACCTTCTGACAAAGTCTTATAGCAAGCATATACTGCATTACAATTAATACTAACATGTATATGTGCATTTGACATAAAGCACATATCACCTTCTGACAAAGTCTTATAGCAAGCATATCCTGCATTACAATTAATGCTAACATGTATATGTGCATTTAACATAGACAAACTTAAAATACTGTATAAAAGTACATATACAGTAGTATTATAATATTTACATTTTAATGTACTGGTTTAACGGACTGTTTTATCATAATAGAAAAATTCTAATGGAATACTAATCCTTAGAATTTTATCTAATGGAAAAAGTTCTAAAAAAAATACAGTAATTCCTTCATGAAATTAATGTTCTTGGTCACTTCAGCAGGTTAAAATTTCTTAAAATTAACTGAGTGCTCAATATACACATTAGACAGGTGGTCACTATATGGAACAAAAATAACATTACACTCTATGGGAAACAAACCAGCTTTTGAAATTTGATCTCTTTAGCCAGGTGCTCACTATATCAAGGTGGTCATTTTAACAGGTTTTACTGTAATAGAATTTATTTTCATTAATCGTTGATATCAGGTGATTGAAAAATCTAATTGACTGAAATCTTATTAATTTAATAAATGCGATTTTATAAAAAAAAATAATAATTAATTTGTATGAATGATAATTATTTTGGAATTTTTGTTAAGAAAAATTAATCTTATTTTAAATAAAGTAATTTAACAAATGTTTATGGATTTTCAGAATTCTAATTGAATGACTATTATTTTGTTTACAGTTTTCTAGTTTTGATAAGCAGGAAAATAAAGAAATAGTTATCGATTCAAGCAATTTTCACTACGCTATGCTTTCCATTAATCTAAACCACTAAAATGATTTTTCAGTAGATTTATCTTTATAATTTCATATTTGACTTTTGATCTAATATCGTTAATTTTAGATAAGAATATTAAAGCCATGGCGCAAGATATGATATCATTAACTTTTGATATTTAATGAAACATAGTATAATTATAAATATCTTTCAGATAAGATAAAATAAAGTATATAATAAGTCTATTATTAAAAACATTATAAATCATTTTCTAAAGTAGAAAAGATGTTATATATGTGTTATAAATATCTTCTAAGCCACATCAAAGAAATTCATTTTGTTTATAAATACCATTCATTCTCTCTCTGTGAACTGTACCGATAAAAAAAAAAAGAATTGGAAACAAAATCAGTCCAAAATTTCATTTTTTAAAAATTGTATACAAAAAATTTTTTGTTAGAAATGTATAAAGTAAAATAAAAATTGCATTAAAAGAGTTTTATTGTATGATATTCGAAAAAAGTTTGAGGTAAAATGATAAAAAAAAAATTCCATAACTATCCGCTGATTTAACATTATTGAGGAAATACATTTCAAGGCTATCATATTCTGTATCTAATGTAATCTTATGGAAATCTGTGTTTATTGCCTGTATTTCTATCCATAATTCATCCAAGCATAAATTATCATGTAATAAAAGTATTATTTCGAAAATTATTGTTTTACATAACTTCCTATCAGCAGAATATTACAAAAATAATAACTGGATATTGAGCAATAGAGTTATAACTTTTCAAAGCTAATATAACGGATATCCATTTATTAATAGGATTAAATTTGATACGAAATTCAGGAAAAATACTGTTATAATATATTCATTAATATTTTTATTAATAAAGTATAAATTCAGAGTTAAATTCTTAACTTTAGACTTTTATGTCAACGTAAATGTTTTAAAATTCATAGTAGATAAGGTAATAATTTTAACAATGTTTGTTGCCTCAGAGAAGTGATATTTGTAAAAGACGTTGAATTGTCTTATGATAAATATCAATAATCAATTCTAATAATAATGACTTTTATTATAATTCCAATAAGATAATGTTTGGGATGAAATTGTTTGAAATTATTAAATTAGAAATAATTATAAATAGACTTGGGAAATTAATCTTTGGATTTAACATCTTGGTTGTATTCTTTTACACATTGATATAGCAAATGTAATTTGTTAAATAAGAGTTATGAGCTTTCTAACAAAATTATAAAATTTATTTCACAAATCTACATGATCAGATCAATGATGATGATGATAAATTTGGACTGTATTGATATTAATCATTTAAAATAAGATGCTTAAATTTTATTATATTAAATTGCATATTAGCTACGTTTCTCTGATTTCAATCAAATAAAGTAAAAAAATTAGGACACCATATAAAAAAGCTACTTTAACTGTTTACATAAATCAGTTTCCAATGTTAAATATAATTAACTGAACCGTTTAATCAAATTTATAAATGTATTCAGACATTTATGACTAATTAATTATTCCAAAACGAATCTTAACGATATAAGCTTATTAAGTGCTCATCACAGACTATTCTCTATCGAGATTTGATTGATGGATGATTTGCGATTTCGGCCAAACATCTCTGAAAAATTGAAAAATGAAATCTAGATTTGATCAGGAATTGTTCATGTGAAAATCTATTTTTCTTCTTGGTTATCTTGGAAGATTAAGAATTAGTTGGTAGTAAAAATATGTATAAAATTTAACGAAAATTTTATTAAACAATAAAGAAATAACATATTATAAAATATAAAATATTACCAATTTTCTGATAATTCCAAAATTATTGTAATACAATAACAACTTTATTTAACTGAGAAATTAGTGTATTTGCAATTTCTCAATTAATTTAATTAAACTTGACGTTGTGATGTCACAGTTATTATTTTTAAATTATTATTAAATACTAATATAGATCAGTCATCAATTAATGATAGATTGCGATCTGTATACTGAGAATTTTCCTTTCGTTTACGATTAATGAGAAACAAGTATTTATTAACTAGCCTTGAAGAGGCTATGATTAGTTTCTTTTTTTTTATAATCGAAAATGATTTAATAAAAATTAAGTTTACATCATTTTAGTGTTAAAATAAATAAACTTTTGTGTAAAAACGAATTTAAAAACGAAAACTAATGTTAAAAAAGTTATAACATTCACAAAATACTTTTGGAAAATAAATTAAGAAATATTTCCATTGTCAGTTTGATTGATATTAAATGATATCACATTAGATGACCTATTTTCTATAGACAAAGCTTACTGTACAAATAATACTAATATGTAGTGAAAGATATTTTTAACATAAAAATATTCGAAAGATTGAAATTGAAGGTCTCAGTTATCTTTTATAATTACTATAATATATTTAAAACGAGTTTTATATTGATAATTATTATTTATCATTAAATATGTGAGAATAAAGTTTAATTAGATAGTGCTGATTTATTTACGAAACAAGGATAATGCAAGGACACTATAACAATAAATTTTTCTTTATGTCCATTTGATATTAGTGAAATTAGACCTAATGTCCATTTTTCTGTTTGTATTTATCACAAAAAATAATAATAATAATAATATTATTTCTCTCGAAAAATATCTGAATTTCTAAAAATATATTTAAAGAACTGCATTGTTATGTTAAATGCATTAATGAAAATTTTATTAATAAAATATTTAATTTCACAATCAACGTTTTTTTTCGTTTTTTCTTTAACTATAACCTATATATTGCAAATTTTCATTTTTATGAAAAATTTTTAATTATTTTTTTATTCAGCTATTTCAAATTGCACTTGTAAATTGGCTGAGGCTGGATGTGTGGAAATAGTTTGGTTTTTCAATTAGAGGATCTAGGATCAGATCCAGTCATCTGTTGGAAATTTATTTGAGAAGTCCATACCAGATCTGAAAATCAATCTCTTTACAATCCCACTGATCCTTTCATGGGTGTAGGCAATCTGTAATAAATGTGTCTTATTCTTGAATTTTACACAGTTTTCCATCTTTGTCAGATAATAAATGGCAGAACTATCAAAACTATTAAATTTTATCACAGGTATGAGCAATCCATATGGCTGACTGCATTACTGGCACCTTATACCTATAGTTGGGTTGACTATCAGATGAAAGATGGAATCCAAAATGAGTTAAGCCCGGATTCCTCCTGAAAAACTCTGGATATAGGGCATTTAAATTTAATTCCGGGTAATAAGTGAATATTTAACCATGCGGCCGGAAAAACTATGGCCATCTGATAAAATATAGTAGGAGAGAATGTTGGCTGGAAAGCCACATGAAACTGTGTTGCACTTTCCCACTGGAGGATCCACTTTTTAATTCCTGGGTCTCAGCCTCCAGACTTTTTAAGTATAGACCTGGACCTGGATCATTGAATTCTCATTCTTCACTTGACGGCGATCCCATAACAAATGTGGGCAGCCCTTGTTGGGAATTGAAATGAGTTGCTGTTTTGTGACTCTTTGCTGGAAAGCGTTGTTAATTAATAAAGAATATCAAAGCAAATATCAAATAAGCAAAATTTGGCCCTATTCATTTTTTCTATTCTAAAATATTACTTTCCTCTTTTATCTAAAAATTCCCTTCAAACGATCGAATGAAAATTCCCTTCAAACGATCAAATGAAAATTCCCTTCAAAGATTAAAAAGTGGAATCTTCAAACGTTTTTATAAAGCTAATCTTGATAATTATATGCAAGTATTAATTTTTTAATTATCAGACTAATTCTTCAAAAAAAATGTTTCTATACACAATTTTAAGAATGAAAATAAAATATTTAATATTTATCAGATAAAATTTCCTATAAAATCGCTTTAAAAACACTTCATTTATAAAACGTTTCCCTAAAATTATGCCATTAAAATTATTTTTTTTTTTGCATAATTTCAGACAGAATCTTCGGATTTAATTTTACGAGGAGAGATTCTTCTTCTTACTTTCATCATATTGTATGTGTGTTATAGATCTGTAATTGTAAACAATGATAGATTGTTGTTTTATTAATGTGTATGCCTATTTTTGTCTTAACAGGTCCAGTTTAATCTTGACAGGTCGAGTTAGAAGTGGGAGAGTAGGTGTCATGCTGGATTCAAAATTGAGTATCGAGCCGTGATACGATTCCTTCACCTTCAAGGGAAAACTGTACAAACAATCCACATCGAGATGTAACCTGAATGTGGTAATTATCGAAAAATGAGTAACTAGATATTGGAATAATAATTCAGCTCATATTGGATCATCAGATATGTTGCAATAATGCTATTCATTAGAGTTATAAATTGGTTTTAAATGCTATTATTGAAGAAAATTATATATAATATTTTTAAACATAGATTTACAAATAGATATGATTACAAATATATATATTATATGCAGGCCACCGCTTGCTGGTTTTGCATGTTGGCCGCCTAGCTCAGGTGTCCACCATGCAAAACCAGCCACCTTAATATCCGCCCAAGCATATTGCGGGATTTTTAAATTGTGTAAAATGGCCATCTGTGTTCCGTGGCCATGGCCAATGATATTTAATTTCGGCACCTTGTGTGAAACATCTATTAAGTGGCCAGCAAATCGTGTTTTGATCAGAAATGCCAGATAGGCTCTAGATCTTCTATCAGCTGAGCATTCTAAAGTAAAAAAATCCCGAAAACAGACATTAATTAATGATTTCTTTCCTTAGATTTAATTAATAATGTGAAACTGCGTCATAAACTTTGTATTTAAAACTTTGATGTTTAATAAAGAAATTTGTAGCTAACTGTGCTTGGTGGCCAACTTGTGCTGGCCACCTAGTACAGGTTTTCCTGTACAAATTATCATTGAGACGAAGTTTTGATTTTACATCTATCTTATTTTAAATTGAAAAGTATTGCAAGCTAAAGATTTTTATTGTCTTTTAAGATTCTTTTTAAAATCACTGTTGAAACATTTTCCTAAATTTGAAATTCATAGATTTAATTTTCAGTCATTTCAAAGACAATATTTCACATTTGACAATTGCTTGGAAACAATTGCTGTCGGTTAACAATAACAATATTTAATCCACAACAATTACGGGATTCTCTAAAACTTTTGAATTCGAGAATTAATCAAGAAATAAATATTTCTTTAATTTTTTTTATTTAAATCTATAAATTAATTTTTTTTTTGCTTTTCTATGAGAATATACTGGTTATAAATTACTAACCAATAAACAAATCCTTGGATATATTAAAATCAATTTATAAAATGCTTGATTTGAATTTTTTAAACAATATTTTTATCAATATAATCATTAATATTTGGAAAATGAAATATTTATTTAATTATCTAAGTTTGTTATGATTCTAAATCATGATATACTAGTATATTTAATTATTATTGTTTGAAACGACCCAAATAATTTTATTTATATTTGGAGATAATTTTATTTTTGTTACAATTGTAATTAAATTTTTTTTTGAGATTTCTTTTTCGATTATTTAATTAATGAAAGTTTTTTTTTACAAAACTGGTTAATAATGAATACAGTATATTACGAATTTAATTGCACAAAATAAAATTTTTTTTTCTTAAATTCTTTACCATTTATTTTCATTTATTGATTGATACGATAAAACTGATATTGTAAAAAAATACTATTTAAATTTTATGTAATAGTATTAATGCCTTAAGAAATATTCTTTCGGTTAAGTAATCAAGTTAATTTTTTATTTAGTTGTAATTTAAATTATACAATATGTAATAATTTGAAAATCACTCCAATGAATGTAAGGAAAATTTAAAAATAAGTATTATATTTATTTCGTAATTCCAGATCTCTATCTTATAAATAAGATTATAATGTTTTCTTTTTTTTTTTGCTAAAGTTATTAGCATATCAAACTACAAAGAAATAACGTATTTTTGATACAAATACCTAATTAATTATTCCTTTTATGTTTTAATTTTATAAATAGGATTATAATGTTTTCTTTTTTTTTGCCAAAGTTATTAGCATATCAAACTGCAAAGAAATGACGTATTTTTGATACAAATACCTAATTAATTATTCCTTTTATGTTTTAATTTATTTTAACATTCTAATAAATATATATTGAAAAAATGAAAATTAAAATACATTATATATTTCCGCTACACGTTAATCATTAGATTTCATGAAAGGAAATGATGCTAAAAAAGAAATATTTTTTGGTAGTATTTCCTTCCTTGTAATCTAATGATTTCATTTATTACTGATCCTTTTGCTTAATCTTAAACTATTCTAAGATTATTACAGAAATGAAATAATAATCATTAGCAAAAATTGAAAATATCCTATTAATGCTACATACATATAATTTTTCTCTATCTGTAGGCAAAATTAAGAAACTTGTTTTATATTTTTTTATAATTTTTTAAAATTGAAAATATCCTATTAATTTTTCTCTATCTGTAGGCAAAATTAAGAAACTTGTTTTATATTTTTTTATAATTTTAAAGCTTATGACTTCAAAGGAAATAATCGCAACTTATAAGCAAAACATTGGAGTAAGCATAAAAAAACTTTAACATCACATATAGTATCATTTAAAAGAAATTCAAATCCTCATGGAGAATAATTGTTGATTTGAATTTCAAATTGGAAGAAAATCAGAAAAATATTCCTAGAAATTAGGAAAATTTTAAAATGCTACATAATTCATTACAGTATAAAAAAAATAATAATAATAACAATGCTAAGTTTTAGTCGACTCAAAATTATCGAATTAATTCAGATGAAACCAAGCCCTACAACCTTCTTCGATTAATCTAGAAACCAGCATCTAAAGACGCATTAGAATAAAAATCTCAAAAAATAAATATTAATTATTTTTAAACATTATTAAATAGATTTAACCTGTCAAATATCATTATTCCATGATCCGATTTCGATTATATTTATCACTAAATTCTGAGTCCAAATTAGAGTTGCTGGCTCGAGTCAGCTTGATCTAAATAGCTGGAATTTTATTGGAAATAGAGGATCAATGCTGGAGCTTCTTAAATAAGCGCGGGTTTTGGTATTTAAATGTTTTCTAAGGGTAGGTTAGGTAGGTTAAGCAGCCATATCTCACAAGGGATATATTGTATCTGGCTGCGACCACTTATGGAACTCATTACAGGCTGATGGGCTCACAACACTCATGATGGGGTCAATCGGATGGTTGAAGGATGGGGTTCAACGGCCGGACCCGATTCCCTCCTGAAAAAGTGGAGGTTTGGGATCCAGATTTGAACCTGGATCCTCCAGGATGGTAAGCCATAGCTTTTCCATGCGGTCATCCGACCGACAAAAGTTTTCTAAATTTGTCCTTTAAGATACTTTTAAATTGAAATTATTAATTAATTAAGCAAACAGAAAATTCCGTGAAACATGTTTTGTAGGAGAGATTATGAAATTTTTACTATTTTAATTAAATTAAGTTACTATACTACAGTTATTTTTATAATTTTAAAAATAGATATGACATGGTCAACTGTGTAGCATTTTCCATGATTTCACGATATAAAATCAATTTTCTAGTACTATTCTATATTTACAATTAAGCCAGATAAGCGATTTTCGCCATTATTTTTCTATGTATCCTAGAATGGAGTTCTATATATCATTTTATTCCCATTTTTTTGTTCTTTCGAATGACTACAATTCTTTATCGCAGGCTATCGTGTTACAGAGTGCATTTAATTTGTTACAGAGTGTAGAAACATGAGAAAGAAAATAATCCTAGAAGAACTGTAATCAATTTGCAATTTTTGCAACTGTGAATTAACTTTAAAGCGCATTTTAGTAGAGTGCTCTTACTGACAATCGTTTATGAATTTTTGTTTGTTCCGTTTTTAATCACTTTTTAAAATTTTATTTGGAAAGAATTTTAATAATTATGACCTTTCGTATCAGTGTAGTAGTGTTTTAGATGTACTTTTTCTTTTACATGAAGGATTATTATTGGGTATTATATGCTAGACTTTTTGTTTTCTACAAATGTCTATTACATACTATTTTTATTTTATTATTAGCATTGTACATGATGCAGTTTGGTCCAGTTGATCTATGTATCACGAAGTAAAAATAAACAACAAACTAAATTACGGTCATAATTAAATTTATTAGAATTAGTGGACTTCCAAGCTCAATGATATGATGTTTATCAAAAAAGTTCAATTACTCGATTTTTTCCGAGTTTTACATTAGTATCAGGTCTTTAGCTCCAGTTATTGAAAATATCCAATTTTCAGCAACTGCAGCCCAAACTGATTTGTTTTTAAACTTTAAATATTCTGAGTGTTTTCATGAGAATAATAATGATTATTATAAGTAAAAATAGTCATAGACTTTGTGTTAAATTATTATAAACTTAATATTAATAATTCATTCAGATTCTATTTTTATTTTTCATAAAACGCTATTACAATTGCAAATAACTTCATTCTAATTTTATAATCGTATGAATATTATTTCTTACAATAGCGAAATATAAAAATTAAATAAATGAAACTGTATAAAATTAAAAATATGTTGTCTATAGATGATATCTTTTCCATATGCTGATTAATGGCAAAAGTTTCAATATTTAGCATGTTTTCAATTAAAACTTTTTATTTTTCATAGTTTCAAAAATAGATTCATTCTAACCATGCTCACAACGAACTATCTCCACGATAATAATCAGAATTAAAAGAAAAGCTAGCAATCACAAATTTATTTTGCGATTTTAGAAATTCAAAGTCTAAGTTGTAAATCTACGAAATGTAAATATTGCTATAATTATTTTGTAAATGTGATTGTTATTTATTTCATTTATTAAGAGATTAGCTTAATTTAATGTTCATTAGAATTAATTCAGTTACTTGTAGACATGTTGTTAATGTCTCCCCTTCAAATTTGAAGTGAGTTGTAACACATTTTGTCAAGAAAAAAATGCAACAGAATATTATTAATCTAAATTATTGATTATACAGTGAAACTTGTTAAAATGACAACCTTGGCACAGTTACCACCTGGCTTAAGGAACCAAATTTCAAAACCTACGTTTGTTTCCCATAGGATGTAATGCTATTTTTGTTCTGTATAATTCACACTGACCACCTGGCTTAAGGAATCAAATTTCAAAACCTACGTTTGTTTCCCATAGGATGTAATGCTATTTTTGTTCTGTATAATGACCACCTGTCTAATGTGTATATGGACCACTCACATAACGTAGTTTTAAGAAATTTTAATCTGCTAAAGTAACCAAGAAGATTAATTTCATGGAAGAATTACTGTATTTTCCTTAGAATTTTTCCATTACATAAAATTCTAAGAATTAGTATTCCATTAGAATTTTTCTGTTATGATAAAATAGCTTGTTAAACTGGTATATTAAAAAAGAAAATACTGTAATAGTACCGTATATGTACCTTTATGCAGTATTTTAATTTAGATTTGACTATGTTAAATGCAGAAATATAGGTTAGTATTAATTGTAGTACAGTATATGCTTCCTATAGACTGTTCATCTGAAGGTAATATATGCTATATGTCGTCATTATCCCTTTACTATAAATTGACGATTTTTAATATAAATTTGCAGTTTGGATTACTCTTTTTTCGCAGTTCTTTCACTGCAGTAAAAAAATGCCTCCTATTCAGTTAAAATCAAAAAGCTCATTTACAACAGAAATTAAAACTGATTAATTTCTATGAACCCAGTACACAAAGAATAACTACTGAGAATTTTGGAGTCATCAAGATATGTCATAACATTAATAAGTGAAAAGCTGAATATCTCGAGTGCTATGAAGTGCAAAATGAAAACGGGGAGTTTATTTTAACATGCAATTTTCATTAATATGTGTAGAATTTTTATCATTAAGTATGAATTAAACTTAAGAAACTGTAGGAACTTTTATTTTCAATTTTTTTATGATGAAAAGTGGTATTTTTTCTTTTGGGGGAAGAGGAGGATTACTGTACTGTATAATGGCCATCTGTGAAAAGTGGCCAGTGAAGTTAGTCCCGAGTGGTGGTCACTTTTACAGGTTTCATTGTATTTTCATAAATTTTTATATTTTTAATTGTTATTTATTATAATAAATGTATTTTATATAATTCTTGCATACATTAAAAAAATTAAATCAATTACGAATGATCAGATTTAAATTTAAAGGTAATGAAGATTAAACTGAAATATAATGAAATTATTAAGAGGAAAGCAGGAAGATATCAAATTATTATAAGAACTACCTTATTTCAAGATATGGAAGGTTTTATATACAGTCAAACCTCTTTAAGCCGCCACCATCGGTTCGAAGATCCTCTCTGGCGGTAATATATATATATAGAACATTAAGCTAAAATTTTATATTTTCCATTTTTCTTCGTGAGCATATAACTCTGAGCATTACTCTATTTATAGAAATCGGTACAATGGTTCGACTGCAAAAGGGATATCCAGCCAACCACGTTTCATATTAATGTATATGATTCGTACAATTACATACATTATTCTTAACTTTTCACGGCACACGGTCAAAGGTTTGGCAGCACACTAGTGTGCCGCGGCACAGTGGTTGAGAACAACTGCTCTAGACCCCTGTTGGCAAACCTACGGCACACTTGCCAGGAATGGCATGCAGAACAATTTTGCTGGCACGTGTCACACATATATATATATAGAGAACATTAAGCTAAAATTTTATATTTTCCATTTTTCTTCGTGAGCATATAACTCTGAGTCCCTTCTATTTTATTCGCATTTTGTGCATATGCCATTGTGGTGTTAGGTTGACTCAGCCTTAATCAAATCAAGTAAGTTATAATATTAATAATAATAATAATAATAATTATTAAGTCTTAAGGCCTATTTTCAAAACTGATTATTATTTGTACAGTTCCCAATTAACATGGCTAGTGCAAATAAAAGGCCAAAATTATCTTCGGATTCAAATAGCAGAGAATTTCAATGTTGGTGGACTGAAGAATATGGGATGACATATAAAAGAAATAAAGCAATATGTGTTCTCTCTTCTCTGTATGCAGGATGTCATCAGTTAAAAGACATTTTGAAACAAATCATGCATCACTTCTTAAAAAAGTAAGGAAGAACAAAAATAATTTATTGCTTGGGCAATTAAAAATAGAAATACACAGTCAACATCTTTAATGAAATATGTCTCTAGTGAATCAAATACAACTGTTGCTAGTTATGCTATCTGTAATGTAATTGCCAAACATGAAAACAATTCAGCAATGCAGAATTTTTAAAAGAAGCATGGTTAAAATGCATGCCATATCTTTTGAATGACTTCGGAAATAAAGAAAAAGTCATCCAAAAAATATGAGATATGCCTCTGGTTAGAAACATTGTAAAAGACCGAATTTTAAAAATGGCTGAAAATATACATCAACAACAAAGCACAGATATAATTTCTTCAAGTCTAATTTTATTTTACCTTGATGAGAGTATTGATATTTCTGGTTCAGCACGTTTGGCAATTTTTGTCCGATATTGATTTTGGAAATGACGTCAAAGAAGAATTATTAGACTTAAAATCTTTAGCAACAACAACAAAAGAAGTGGATATTTGTGAAGCAGTTATAAATGCACTGTCTGAAAGAAACATAGATCTCTTCAATATTGTATCAGTAACTACTGATGGTCTCCCAGTATGACTGGCAAAGAAGCCAGCATTGCCAATTTGTTTGCAAAACATATTAGACATTCATTTTTGGGTTTTTACTGCATTATACATCAGCAAGTTTTATGCTCAAAGGCTGATTTCAAAACTTTGGAAAATAGTATGAGCATGATGATAAAAGTAGTAAATTTTATATCTGCAAATACATTGAATAAAAGAAAATTCAACATTCTGTTGAGTGAGATAAACTCGGTCTATAATGGCTTACTTATGTATAATAATGTCTGATGCTAAGTTGAGGTAAAGTGATCCAGCAATTTGTTGAATGCTTGGATGAAAATCTTTGTAGAAAAACAACTTGCTTAACACACAATAAAAGTTCACACAGCACTACTAGCAAGTTTTACGTGACTTTTATTCTGATATAACTTTTTTGGACTAAGTATTAGTCCCTCTTCAGTACCATTGTCATACAGAACTAATATTCTCATACAGAATATTAGTTCTGTATAACAATGGTACTGAAGAGGGACTAATACTTAGTCTGAAAACGTTATACCAGAATAAAAGTCACGTAAAACTTGCTAGTAGTGCTGTATGAACTTATATTGCTTGGATGAAGTTAGACTTTTTCTACATAATGAGAATAAAACTGAACAATGCCAAGAATTAATAAACATTGAAAGGACCTCAAAATTAATGTTTTTGGCAGACTTATGCCTACATTTGAATGAATTAAATGTTAAATTGCAAGGTGTCAATAAGACTAATTGGCATATTTGATCTAATTAGGCATTTGAAACAAAATTACAAATATTTTATTGAAACATCATTTCCAAAAGCTTCAAATATTTTCCAATTTTGAAAAAATTTTTCACAGATTTGAACTTTCATGAAAAACTGGATGGAGTAAACTGATTACAGAATTTTCAGAAGTTATTAACTCTATAATCATGAGTTTTTATCAAAATTCACCCAGTTTAGACAATTTGCAGAAACTACAAAATTTATCATGTATCCTGATACAATGGGTGCAGATAACCTGAATTTAGAAACATTTGACTGGTTAAAGTTGGACAAAGTTGAAATGCAATTAACAGATTTTCAGTCGAGTTACATATGGAAGCAAAAATTTGTGAATTTACGAAATGATTGAAAATAATTGAATGTAAGTGATTGTCCAATATATTTAACAAAAATGCAGAAGTGGAAATCATTAAAACTTGGAAAGCCATACTGCAAAGCTTCCATTGTTTGAAAAAACTAGCAATAGCTGTTTTGACAGTTTTCTTCTATATATGCTTGCAAGTCTTTGTTTTCAGAAATGAACTTCATAAAAAATAATTTCAGGAACAGATTGACAGATGAATCTAGTTCAGAATGCGTGTTGCTAAAAGTCTCCAAATAGGAACCAGATATAAAGTGTTTGTCATCAAATATTCAACAGCAAAAATCTTATTAAGAAATGATTGGAATTATTTTTTATTTTGTTTATTTCTATTTCAAACATGATTATCATATCTTTGTTATTATGACAATAGTATATATATATATATTTCTATAACAAACTATCTGGCACATTAGTACATTAAGAAATATAACAATATTTTTACAGCTCTATAAGCAGGAATATTAATATACTCTTTATAAATTACATCAAATGTAGAATATAAGAATTCTTATATCGATGTTCTATAACTAGTTAATGTTTGTACCACTGAAGAGGGCTACGCATATGCCGAAAATGGATTAAATGAATAAAAAAGGTGAATATAAAATTTGAGTGTAATTTATAAAGGTATTACTTCTGCTTATAGAGCTGTAAAAATATTGTATAAGCAAAAAGCAGCATACTGGAATTTTGTAGTATAAGAAATATAACTTTTTAAATTTTTGGCATGCCAGCAGAAAAAGGTTCGCCACTCCCTGCTCTAGACAATAAAAATGAAAAACAACAGTTTTATTGAGTTAAATATTTATGCAAAAGATGAGTGTTTTAGAAATATGATAGATGAATCTTTTACTATAAGAGAAATGATGAATTTCACTTTTTAATTGATTAAATGAATATTTAATTTTCCAGTTAAGTATTTTTGCTAACAAATGAAATAAAATAGTTATCAAAGATGTAAATTATTACTATTTCAATAACATATTATTTTTACTTTTCAATGTGAAAAATTATTAGACTTAATAGAAAGAGCTGAGGATAATGGGAATCTTCTATTAATGAAATAGCAACAACTTAAATTCAAGATAATTATTTTAAAATTTGAAAAATTATTGTAAAAATTATTAAAATTATTATTATTATTAGAATTTGTACTGAATATTTTTATTGTAAAACTTAATTTATTACAAATTTTTTGATTATTGTTATTTATCATTTCTTCAATTATATATATAATTTTCAAACTATGCTTAATGCTGCTTGGTATAATTTGGAAAATTATTTTAGGAAAAAACTGCTTTTCATCATTTACATGTTGTTTTATCAGTAGTTTCAGCCATTCAATAGTTCTTTCATAAATAACTGTCCAAGATGGCACAATTGAAGAATGTAAAATTTCAAAGTGAGTCTATTCATTAGATAAAAGAATCTTTTTAAATTTTTTTTTCCAAATTCAATTGGATGCTTTATATTAGGAATAATAACAACATAACTGCATGTAGCACAAATTTATAACTGATTCAATGAAAATCAATAAAGAATGGTAATCATAAGAATTTTTCATTCTCAGAGAAAACAATTTTGAAATAGAGTTTAAATCAGCAATTTACTGTGAGCTTTACATAAGAATATAATTAGAACAATTATATAAAATAATATAATAAATCAGTGGTTCCTAAATGGTACAGGAGACACTGGTGCAGCATAAGATGATGATAGGTATAGTAGGAAGATTAAAAGATAATCAAGGATTTAGACACATTTCTAAAAAGTTTATATGCCAAAAATAGATATGGTCATTTTCTTATTTATTTTATTACATGCATTTGTTACATTTGTTAAAGATAGAAGAAAACCAGTTCTACTCTGTGGTTTAAACTGGGAATTAGTTATATGAAGAGAAAAGTTGGCGGGTTGTAGGGCAGAGTGGTTAGTTAGACTGGGGGGATTGGGGGTAGGAAAAGAGAATGGGATTCCGAGCAGATTGCATCGGCTCCCAGTAGCGCCAGTCCGCCACCAGAACAGCCCTGGGCACCTTCCTGCGCTCACTCGGGTCAGTCAATACTTTATTAATTCAAAAATATGTACATAAGGGAGATAAACATAGTATACAAACATTCTTTTAAAATAATACAGAGTTAACATTACAATGTACAATCAGTTTCCGAAAAGTAAACTGTATGATGTTAAATGTAGAGAGAGAGAATATTAATTAAGGAGAGGAAGACAATCAGTTTCCAAAAAGTAAACTGTATGATGTTAAATGTAGAGAGAGAGAATATTAATTAAGGAGAGGAAGAGTGGGAGAGTGAACCCGGACCCAGGCCGAAGAGCCAAGGCTATTTAGAGATGAAGGGTGAGGGGAAAAAGTAAATAAGTAAAAGAAAATAAAGTAAAACCAAGTAAATAAAGTTTATAAAATGTTAAATAAAATTAACTAAAATTAAATAAAGTGAAATGCCATAATTTAAAAAAAAAAATAGGGTTACAAGTTAAAAGATGAAACCAATTAAAGATAGAGGACTAGTTTGAGAGTTTCACCTTACAGAGTGTTGACCAAGGATCTTAATATTATACAAAATGAGAATTACAAAGGATAATGAATAATAAAAAAGGAAGATATTATTTACAAACTTAGAATTGTTGGGTGAAAAATGCGAGAGAAAGGGGTTTCACCTTACATATATAAAAAGTTCAACACTATAAGTTCATTGAGAATTTATGTCCTGATGATTGAGGGCCTTGGTTCTGGTGAGAAACCGCTGAAAGGAATGGAAGATGGTCTTGTTGCTAACCAGTAATGAAGGACTGCAGGGCCATGGAAGATCCTGTAGAACCAATTGAGTGATGATTTCTAGGCGAATGTCCGAGAACAAAGAGCACTCAAAGATGTAGTGAGAGGAATCCTGGTGAGATATTGAGTCACAAGGGCAAGTCGGTTCAAAGTTTTCTCAGAGGGAGAATTGATGAACATAAGCGTTGAAGTTCCCATGCCCCGTGAGGGCCTGGGAAAGAAAGAACGTTGGGTTGAAATGATGAGTCTAAGTCTTTCATTGATTAAGGGAAAGAAGGAGTGAGTGATTCTTTCTGAAGATAGAGATATTATTCCAATCATTTTGCCATAGTTTTATGAGTAAGGTCTCTGGTTCTGGAAGCAAGTTAGAACCAAGGGGTCCTGTTGTAGGAGAGTGGGAGGTCCGAGGAAGCAGCGTGCTTGGCAAACTGGTCTGCCGCCTCATTCCCAGCAGTTCCAACGTGTGCTTTAGTCCATAAAAGATTAACAGTGACTTGTCTTTTCTGAGTTAGGTGGATGGCAGTTTTCCTGATGAGATGGACCAGGAAATCCTTGTTGTTGTCCTGTGCTATGGAGAGAATGATAGTAGAACTATCCGAGTAGATGTTGATAATATTAGCAGTTTTAAAAGTAGGTTTTTGGATTTCCTGATATGCTTTGTAAATTGCAAACAGTTCTGCCTGGTTGTTAGAACAGTTTTGATGAAGTTTGTAAGAGTGTTTGCTAACCATTTGATACTTATTATTGTAGATTATTATGGCCACACCAACATTTTGTCTATTTTTCGAACCATCTGTATAAATATGTAGATTTGCTTCTGTTTGTTTGGTGGATGAAATTTGGCAGTTGATAAGGTGGAGAAAAGAGGGATGAATGAAGTTTTCCTTTGTGATATTCCTGTCATAGATAGTAGTTTTTATTTCATGCAGAATTTCCTCAGTGTAGATCTTGTTTAAGATGCTGTAATGTGGATAAGTGTCCATTTTAGTCTGATTGAGATGATTAAGATCCAAGTTTTTATAATCCATAGTGCACCTAAATGTTGTGCCTTCAGGTGTATCGGGATAGAGCCGGCCAAGACACAGAGGGACTCTGTGGGGGCTATCCTGTAGGCCTTGCAGGCCCTAAGGAGGACCAGTCGTCGTATTCTAAGGAGTTTCCATTTAATATTGTGGATGTTGGCTTTGTGTGCCCAGATCGGAGCAGCGTATAATAGAGTTGGTTCAATGGCACAATTGTATATAATTTTGTAATCCGATAGCCTACACCCCAGTTATTGTGAGAGATGGTGCATAATGCATTTGCAGTTCAGAGGGCTTTGCCATAGACGTAATTAATGTGTTCATTCCAGGAGAGATTTCAGGTGAAGATGACACCAAGGTATTTCATTTTGTTTGTATTTTTTATATAGGAGTGCCATTAATCTTGATTGGAATATTTTTACTGAGGATATACCCCTTTGATAGGAACATGCAGGAGGTCTTGATGAGATTAATATTCAGTTTGTTCTCCATGAGCCAGGAGTTAATCTGGCTGAGAACTCTGTTTGTGTCACTGCAGATCAGGTCTCTGTTCTTAGCCGTGACCATAAGGAGGGTGTCATCGACGTAAGAATTAATTTTGATGTTTGGATTATCATGGACTTCACTAATGTTGAACAGTTCATTATACATGATGTTCCAGAGTCCCGGTCCAGAATGAGAGCCCTGTGGACAGCCTTTATTGACTTCTTTAATGATGTTAGTATTATTGAAGAACACTCCAACTCTCCTGTTACGAGGATAAGATTTCATAACAACAAATAGATTTTTGGGGCAGTTGTATTTTTTTTGGGTGTGTAGAACTGCAAGCCACCAAAGGTTGCCAAACGCTCTCTTGATGTCTATGGAGGTTAGGAGGGTATGATTGTCATTATCCCAAGCTTTGTAAATGAAGTTTAGAGTGTCTACAAGTGCATGGTTAGTCGATGCACCAGGAGTAAACCCAAATTGATTAGGATGGAAAATGCGTTTGGAGTGAAGGTGATGATTAATTCTGTTTATTATTAGAAAGTCGAGTGCTTTTCCTAGGACGGGTAAAAGGCTTATTGGTCTGAAATCTGAGGCTGCAACAGGGTTGGGTGTTTTTGGGATAAATTTAATCGAAGCAATTTTCCAGATTTTCAGGAAGACTCCAGTTTGTAAACAGTAATTGAAGGTTATGACAAAGGCAATAGGAATCTTGAGGAAGGCTTTTTTAATCATTTCTGCAGTAACACCATTGAACCCGGAGTTTTCTTATTCTTCAGAGAGAAAATAGTGTGTTTAACTTCATGAAAAGTGAAGATATGATCATTTGTGGTGTGCAGGAGTCTTCACTGGATGATCTGATGTTTGTTTGAGAAGCAGTGTCTTGAGATGGATCATCATTGTGAAAGTGCTTGCTGAGGAGGTGATTGATAGTATCAGAAATATTTTTTGTAAAGGAACCTTCGTCCATACAGATCCTGTATGGAATGTTGACTTTAGTTCTTTTCTTGCATGTGACATAGTAGGGCTCAATCCATGGACTGTTTCTGGTGGTGTTAGTACAGAATTTTTTCCAGGAGGCATTTTTAGTCCTGTTGATGGTTGTCTTATATTCTTTTAAAGTCGTCATGTAATTATACCTGTTTTGATCACTAGATTCAGAGTTTTTGGTCTTGTTATAGGTCCTTCTAAGTTTATTTACTTTCTACCGGAGTTTGTCAAGAGAGTTATTCCACCATGGGTTACGTTTTGGTTTATAGAATTTATGAGTGGAGGAATTATAGAAAGCAGTGAGGATGCTGTTCTGCAGGTAGTCTGCAATATTGTTTGGGTCTTCATTCATATTGATAGGAAGGTAGGGACAGTCTCTCCAGAGTATGGAGAAGATCTCGTTAAACATGTTCCAGTCAGTAGAGGTATAGTAAGATTTTGGGTTATCAGTGAGATCACTTTGAAGTTGGAGGACAGTGAAGAGATATCTGTGATCACTGGCAGAGTCTTTCTCTGAAGTATAACAGTCAGTAATCATTTGATACATGGTGGGGTTGGATAAACAGATGTCTATCCAACTTTCCCCTCTGGGGGAGAAATAAGTAGCCAAGTGACTAGAGTTTTCTGAGACGAGGTTACGTTTTCAGATGAGCTGTGCAAGCTCGTAACCTCTGCTATCCTCGGTGTCATTATTCCAAATTGGGGATTTCGCGTTAAAATCCCCACTAATGTACCAGGGAGTGGAGGAGTTATGAGTTAGATGATGGTTAAGTTGAGTTAAGAAAGTGCTGAAGTCGTCTTCAGGGGAACAATAAACTGAAGTCATGAAGAATGAGCTGTTGGTTGTTTTTATGGCTATTGTAATCATATACTTATTGGAAAGGTCCGGTACAATCATATTTTGTTATGTGCAATTTATTATATATGATGTATTATGTACTCTTATATGATAAATGGCAGATCTATTTAAGGCTAATAGGGCTTGAGCCCAGGGCCCCCAACTTTTAGGGAGCCTTAAGGCATAATGCAAAGTATGTAATTGTAATTAAGAAGCAGATATTGACATCTAGTTTTCAGATATCAATTATCTGAAGCCCAAGGCCCCCAGATAGTTAGATCCACTCTTACATGTAATATAATACAATCAATTCAGCTTAATTGTGACATGTTGGGACTAATCCAATTTGGCCCAATTAAGCGGTTGCCCCCAATTAAACAAACTAATAATAAATTCTAAAATAAAATATGTAATGTGTAGGTAAATAAATAAGTAGGTAAAAAATAATAATTGGGTACCTATTTTAATGCTTTATTAAACCAAAATACAGAAAATGAGCCACTAATATTCACACCTCACTCACTAACTATAGAAAACCATTGATCTAATGCTTCTTCAACTTCTGGATTTTTCCATCACACTTTCTTTTGGATGTTCCTGGAATTTCTTTCTGTAATGCCCACTCCTCACACAGTTGATTTTTCTTGTTGTAGGAGACACACTATGGTAGATTTTTGTATACCAGTTATATCAGCAAGTCTGTGATAGCTTGTATTAAATGGCTGGCTTTTAATTTTATCCAACAAAGCAACTTGAAAGGGTAAAATCATTTCTTAGCATCTTGGCAAAGATTTAAAAATTTTAAATAAAATCACACTGTAAATGAATATTGCTAGGTACAGTAATGGTAGATTCTTAAGCAGACACATACTTGACAGACCCACGACGATAGATAACTGATTCACATCACGCTAATGTTGCCAAATACTAGTGTATGTAGTGTTGACATACTTTCGAAAAATCCTTGAAATATGTCAAAAATTGCTAAATTCATTTTCTGCTACTATCCCAATTAAGTGTTTAAATTATGTATTAGTTTAATAGTTTGGTTTCCATTCTTTGAGATTTGGCTCAAAAAAGTGGCTGTCCCAATTAACCAGTGGCCCAATTAAGTGGAATCGACTGTATAGTTAATATATGTACAGAAATCCAAAGAATTTTTCAGAAGTATTCAGATAGAATTAATAAAAAATTTGGTATGCTAAATAATGCTCCAAAATATGTAAATATCTTTTCTCTTAATATATCAATAATATTGAACTGATATCAATCATTTTCAATAGGCTTGATTCTCATAATAGGTCGAATAACATATGTGAATTTTATTCAAATAGTGTAATAATTATTCACATTATTATGCTGACAAATGGACAGATAATAGATATATAAATCTAATCCATATATCTTTTTATTCCCATTTAGGAATGGAAAGCATTAGAAAAGAAAACACTGAACATATTCCTAGTTAATCAATATGCATACTAGATATATAAAAATACTATAATAAAAAGTGTATTGATAATTAATTAACTCTGAAATTATTTTATATAATTTTTTTCTCTAATAAATAAGATCTTCACTTCAACTAAATATGTACAACAAAAAGAACTGTAAATTCTATGAAAATATAGCATAATTTTAGTTTCATGTTAGACTTACACATTACAAATTGTAACACTTTCAATAGAAGAATAACACTTTATATAAAATAACTGAATATCAAATTTGCTTAATTATTAATAAATGAGAGCATTAGGAATTTCAATCCATATCTCACAATAATCTTTTTATTGTATAGTAGAGCTTCAATTAAGCAAACTAATTTAGATAAAGGTTGTTCAGTTAATCAAATATTTTTGATAATCAACTAAACATGAGAATATCAATTTTATAAAAAAAAATATAATTAGGTTTACGAGGAAATTATTGTATGTAAGGTTATTATTACTGCATTTTAAAGTATGAAGTACAGTACTATGTATTGTGGGGGCAGTATGGTTGTTATATATAAACCATTTCCTAAATTAATTATTTTTTATAAAATAATTAATTTAATAAATTTAATTAATTTAATAATTATAATTTAATAATTTAATTTAAATAATTAATTTAATAAAAGAAGCATAATCAGCATACATATAATTAATTTAAAATATAATATTTATAAACCATATAAATATAAATATTTTATAAATATTTATGAACAACAATCAAACTATTTACACAGTAGCTAAAGTCAACATCTGATTTTTAATTCTTTTAATTACAATTTAAGATTATTTCTATGCTATATCACACATATCTTTAACTAAATAATTGAAAATGAATGCATTAAGGAACAGGAATAATAATTCAGCACAACAGCCAGTGCATTAAAAGAAGATATTGTAACTTTTTTTGGGCAGCAATAGTTTGGATAATTGACCTGTTCAGATCATTGATATTTGAATAATTGATGTGTAATTATAATTTAAAATATTATTTCATTTATTTTATATTTAATTGAAAATTTGACTTACCCAAGAAGGAAATCTATGAAGGGGAGGAGTTGGTGGTTTTCCTTCTAAATCATCACCATTTTCTCGAGTAGGAAAATTTGGAAGCTCTTGACTTGGCGTATATATTTCAGCATAGTCATGAATTTCATTGTCAGCACACACAATTTTTTTCTTTTCACTAGAAGAATGTTGTTCAGAATTATTTTTTTTCTGACTAGATATTTTACATTCCAAATTATCATAATTGTCACTAGATGATGATGAAGCACCATGTTTAGATCCATTTATTTCAAAATTTGACAATGTTTGCTGTGAATGTACCTGAGAAGCAGCTGGAGAACCAGAGCAGCTATTTGGTTTTGGTTTGGCTGGAACACGTGAGCGTGGTGGTGGCACAGGTTTTCTCCTACCATCAGTATTTGGAGATGTACCATCTGAACTGTCTCCATTTATTGGAGGATCTGGCAATGAAACAAAAGCATTAGGTGTTAAGGGACTTCTTGGAGTCAAACAGGCTGGTGTATCCACATCAACTGAACCCGAATCAACTCTAGAATCATGTCGCAAATCTGCTTCAGAATCACACTGTTCTTCAGACGCTGTTGAACTTAATAAAGATGTACTACCATCATTATATTTTTTCCTTTCTAATTTTACACGAGGTGGTGCTGAGCGAGTATGACATTTTTTCTTTGAATAATCGACAGCTGCATAAAGTGGATCTGAATCAGAATCTGCATTATTATGTCCTTCACGAAGAATTGCCTCCCTAAGTGTTGTTCCTTCTTCTCCTAAGGAATGTTCACGTCTTATTCGTCGGATGCTAGTAGGAGATATCCTTTCAGGTATTTCAGGAGGTAGACTATCATCAGATTCTCCTCTGTCTTCAAAACTTCCTCTTGAAGAGTCCTATTTTTATTAAAAAAGAAATTTTAATTCAAAAATGCATAATTTGAAACTACTAATTAAAAATTCAATATAATTAATGAAATTATAATAACAAAATATGATTTTTCAGTAAATCTGCTTTATTTCATTTTTCAGAGAAAAATGAAATAAAGCAAATTTATTTAGAACTAGAAATTTAATTATGATTAATTAAATTGCTGTTTATAAATAATCTGATTTTATTTTACTTTGTTCATCAAAAACCTAATCTTTATATTTATTGAATATAAAATCAAAGAACAGATGATTTTTAATATTATTTTTTGTTATACACTGAAAACTAAGGATTTTTCTTATAATAGCATAAAAAAACCACTCAAAGTTCATCAAGAGTCAATGAAAGACAGATATAACAACTTCTGATAAAAAAATAGCTAAATCTATATTACTTTGCTTTTCTGAAATAGATCTTTTATTAATAAAACATATATTACACAATAAGCATCAATAAGTATAGCATACATTGTAAATAATAAGGGATTATTGTATATACAGTGGAAATTTGGATTTTTAATTTGATTCTAATTTTCATTGCAAAGTATCTAAGATATAATAAAGAAATGAATTTGGGACATTTATAAATTTTTTATATATCACTTCTATGATACAGCATCATTATTTAATATTGTATTTCATATATTTTGTAATCTTATAACCAAGACAAATTTCTTTAGAGATTGATTTTTCTTTTGGTCACATCAACTAATCGGGCAATCATGCAAATTTGAAGTGTGCTCTAATAATTTTGTCAGAATTAAAAGAAGTGCCAAATCATCAATGTCTGGAAAATCAGTGAATGACCTGTAAAACTAGAAACATAATTAGGATTGTATTTTATATAGATATTGTGAAATATAAGTGCAGTATATCAATATATCTGTAAATTGAAATTTTCTTACAATGTTTTTAATTAAAAATAAATGGGTATTAATAAAGATCCAATTTAATGTCAATTTAAACAGGGTGGAAGAAAAGTCTGTACCCCTCCAAATAACTTGATATATATCATAGATTTCAAAAATCTGTTAATGCCAACATATAGGAAGTCATGGGTGGGCTACTTTTTTTATATCTTAATTTAGTAAGTTAATAAATGTTTTTTGTTTTTATTGTTTTTACAATAGTCGTCTTTATTGTTGTGTGCTTCCAACATTATCTGGATTCTGAGAATCCAGATACTGTTCTGTATGGTGACCTTCAAATGACCTGATTATGCAAATGAGAACAGTTGCAAATCCTATCTCATAAACCATAACTGATAGGGAAAAATTTCCAATTATAAACTTGTTCAGCATTCAATTTTGAACACATTAGAAAAAACTTCATCAAAATCGGATGATAGTTCATTCAAAAATGAAATAAAAACATTTTTATTTGCAAAGGGTTGACACATTTCTGATATGTAAGTAACAAACCTACACAAAAACATAATGCCCCAATCAATAACACAGAGCCTAATCAACAAGCAAAAACTAATCAATGTTCTCAAAATATCTTCCACCAGCACCCAAGTATAGTTGAGCATGATGTTGGATGGAGTTCCTCACAGCTTTGAGTGTCAGTAGAAATCTCTGCACAAACAGTAATGATGCAGTCTTGAAGATTCTCTACTGTTATTATGCAAGAATGAAAGTTGTTGGGACTTCATCAGTTGCTGTTTATGGGAAAACTGATCTTAGGCATTTCAAAGAATTGACATATGATATGATCTAAGTGTTTCATTTTTGGGAGAACTATTCATCCAATATCACTCTAAGCAAACTTTATACAGGGGATTAAACCATTACAAAGTTTGCTTAGAGTGATATCTGACTTGAGCCAAGTCTGCCTGCCCAGATTCATCCAATTTTGAAGAAGTTTTTAATGTGTTCAGAATTGAATGCTGAACAAGTTTGTAATTGGAAACTTATCCTTATCTATTATGGTTTATGAGATAGGATTTGCAACTGTTCTCATTTACATAATAAGCTCATTTGAAAGTCATTATCAGGTAGCCCACCCATAACTTCCCATTTGTTGGCATTAACAGATTTTTGAAATCTATGATAGTTATCAAGTTATTTGGAGGGGTACAGACTTTTCTTCCACTATGTATATATATTTTTCTTATGTGAATGCAATCAAAATTATCTAAAGATATTTAAGACACTCTTTTGGACTTTGTTAAGCCAATACAATCTCAACAACAATATAACTTTTAATACATTATGAATAATGAAAAAATGATATGTTTGATTGCTATTTTTTGATTTTGTGCTGTATTCAATATTTTGAGATTTTAATTGCAAATATGAGAGTTTAGAAGCTGTCATACATGGAAATAATGATCAAAAGTGTGAGGGTTATATGTTGAATCATTATTAGTCAGGAGTTACCTATAATATAAATGGTTCTTAAAGTTGTTAGCATTAAACTGCAATTCTAATTTGTATCTTTTAACTGCTTTAAAGAATAAAAATTAAAAGATATAGAAAAAAAGCATGAAATTTATAAAGTGTCTATATAATACATAAGTCCACAAATTTTAAAATGATTATATGTTGAAATAAAAAACATTTTTGAAAATAACTGACATGCATTTTTTTTAAAGTGGGGCTGAGCAACATTTTTGAAATATAGGCCGATTCAGGATGCAAATACATTATTTATTTGCAAGTAGCATTTCTAACTTTCTAGATCAATTGTACAATAGAGCCTTCTATATTGAAAGAACTATGAATTGTGTGATGGATTGTCATATACTTATATTTTTCATATTTTGTTGTTATTGCTTTGGAACCTAAATCAAGCTAATAAAATTAAATGCTACAATAATAACTTTTATAAGAGTTGCATCTTTTATTTTAATTACATTTTGGCATTAAAAATAATCTCTATTTTTAAGATTACTATGCACAAATAAGAAGCTCAACCCAGAAATGAAAAAGCTTACAGAAAACAAGCATCTATTTTGCTTTTGTTTGAACTTTTGCAAAGAAAACACTGAAAATATTTCTAGTATGCATAATAAATATCATATGTATATCTATATGCATAATAGATATCATATGTATCAACTTTAGAATTATGTCTCATAACAGATATCCTGAATCCATTATGTTACTTGATTCTAAAGTTGATTCGTATGATATCTATTATACATATTGATTAATTAAAAATATGATCAGTGGATTCCCCTGATCTAAAATTACTTTTAATTTCCTTATTGTTTTATACACAATAAAATGCAAATCAATTAACCTATATGAAGGGACTGGAAAAATAAACCAATAAAATGGATAAATGGGAAGATGAAGCATATAGTGATAGATATGCTAAAAAGGACAACAAAAATACAATTAATAATATTGGAAGAAAAATATATAATTATCAATACTAAAATATGATGTATTAAATACTGCTCTTATTGGTCATTCCAAATCATTGTCCATGATATTCATTTTAGATTCTGATGTGATTCTACTGATATCAAATATTGTAATACCAGTATTGATCTATTAATGATATCCATATAATGTTTTATATAATGATGTTATTAATGAGAAGAATTAATATCATTCAATGATATTTAATATTTAGCAATATAAAAACAACATTCTAAAACACACTTATATAACATATATTAGAATAACAATGATAACATTCATTCTAATAGTTGATCATAGTCCATTAATATAGCATTAGCCATAGTCTTCTAATAGTTGATATGTAAGCAAATTTGAGTCTCACTGCACTTTCTAATTGACTTTAACCAGTTCATCATTTTAATTGAAAAAACACTAATTTGATTGGTTAATTTGGAATCAAATAAGCAAAATATTTGATAATAGAACATTTATTGTATATATAAAATATTTATGTTTATACAGTGAACTCTTAATTTTACGAACTAAATGGACCCCAAAAAAGTTTGTAAAATCAAAAATTCATAAATGGGAATGGCATTAATTAACATTAGGGACTTTTTGGAACCAACTAAATAATTCATAAAAATGTATAGTTCGTAAATTGGAGGTTCGTAAAAACGTGAGTCCACTGTATAAGAATATCTTCTCTACTTGATTTAATTATACATAAATAAATATCATATAGATTTAATAGATTTAGGTTTCAAAGCAATTACTGTATATATAAAATATTTACAATATACAGTATACAGTAGCAATATACAAAATATATTACATAAAAAATAAAAACTGAAATTAACTGGAAATGTTTTCAGAATCTTCTAGTACCATCATCTTGCTGTTACATTCAAACTTATAAAACATACTAGAAAAGACACGTAATATGTGCATTAAGGCATTTTCAGACATTAGAGTTCACTTCTAATTTCTACATACTAATGGTAAGTTCCATTTTCATCCATAATTGAATCTGTAAGGCTCTAGTAATAACATTTATCATGGTAACTGTATGATTTTGGCTTCATGTTAATTTTTTTATTATGTTTCATTATAATTTTGAAAATAATAGCTGATGATGATCCTAGTACAGATCAAAAATGTTTATAGTTAATTTCAATTTTATTTGTAAAAACTGCAGTTTTGTATAATTGTTTTGTAATATATTATAAAGTAATTTTTGAAAATAATCATTGTTCATACAGTGCCACCTCAACTGTTTTTGCTATCTGAGGCACACTAGAATTTTATTGTGGCTGCTTTAAGATATTAGTTTCTAAAATTCCTCCCTTTAGTTTCCATCTATTGCTAAGGGTCTTCTGAGCTTAAAAACTATAAATAACATGTAAATATTTCATGTACTGACCCTAAACTGATTATACATATAAAATACCTATACCTAAAGCAACGAATTTACAAGATGCCATTAAAAATAAATAGTACGAAATTAATAAGTTAAAGTTTTGGATAAGATTATAATTATATAAAAATAAATAAATTTAATTTTGCTTTATATTAAATAAGCTAATATATATAAGACATTTGAAATTAAAATTTTATCATTAATAATTAAAAAAATTCAAATATATATAAACTTTATTGAATATATAAATTATATAAGTTCATGTACATACAAATTTTACTGGATTAAAAATTAAACTCTATTTTAAATCTGATAAAATATAAATAGAAAAGGTTCATCTTTATTCCAAAGATTAATTAAAAAATATTTGATTTTACAGAATTTAATAAATTTTATAAATTTATTCATTATTTATCTTAATAAAAATTCCTCAAACATTTGATTTAGTTTTGACATTTTAAATATTTATTTATTTATATAAATATGATAATGATAATGAAATATTCTGTTGTTATTAAAACAAGAAATTACTCTACCTCTGTACTAGCTCGATCTCTTGGTTTTGAACGTGAACTTAGTTGGGAAAGTTGAGTTAAACGGTTCTTCAATAATTCGAGTTGTTCATTACATTTCTGATTCTGTTGCCTGAGATGTTGATTCTGTTCTTCGAGCTTAAAAACAAAGTTTTTGATGAATTATTATTTGAAAAGCCTTTCAAAAGAACAAAAAAGAATTTAATATTTCTGAAAAGACATCATTATTATCCTCAAAACCAATTAAAAGAGGACAGAGACTAAAAGAGTTATTTAAACATATTGTAAGAAAAGAAATTTTCCCACACAAAATGATTAAAAAAATTCCAAAACTGTTTAGCAATGATTTTATTTAAATATTTTAAACATTTACAGTAACTGGAAAATATTAAAATCAAATTTTCTTATTTCAAACACATCTAACATTTAAAATTATTGTAGATAGTTTTTAATATAGTAAATTAATATTAATTTTTATGGCCCCTACAAAAAAAGGTTGCCCACTCCTGGGCTAAACGGAAAGTTAATATCTTGAATTTAGAACAGTGAATAAAAATGATTGAAGATAGTAAGAAAGGTCTTTCTAAATGAGCATTAGCAGAAAAATTTAATGTGGGGAAAACACAGATCCACAAAATATTGTGAGCGTTAGCAGAAAAATTTAACGTGGAGAAAACACAGATCCACAAAATATTGTTTCAAAAAGAAATTCTGAATAAATGGAGGAACAACGGAAATCACAATTTTCAGCAAATGACACCCTGCAAGAAATATGCTGAAGAATTAAACTGATTTCAACAATAGAAAATAATGAAAAATTGTTGTCTCAATTAAATGACATCAAACACGTAACGTATGCTTTGTGGTAGAAATTATAAAAAGTAAAAGTGGAATGTGACAAAGTACTATTGATAGTTTTTTCCATACTAATTGAATATGTTGTTTTTTTGAATAAATGATAAACTGTGTTATAAATTGTAACAAAAATTTACGTTTCAATTTTATTAAAGTGTAATCATTTTGTTTCATTTAAATATACTGCATTATAATCAACCTGTATAAGCTGACCACATGTATAAACGACCAGTTTTGTTTGATTGGAACAGGAGGTGGTCGTCTTATACAAGTTCTACTGTATTTGATTTATATAATTCAACTGATGATAGCTATAAAGGTGAAACTATTTTTGAAAAAGTTTCTTGGTTAAATTATCTGTTTTAAGGCATAGTTTATTTTTAAAATTAAATGCAGCATTTTGTGCTATAGAAGAGAAATTCATTGCTATTTTATAGAAGTTAATCTTAGTGTTTTGGCATAAGTTAGCAATTCAGGCATATTTATTTAGATAATTGCATTTTATGTAAAGGAAAATGTAATTGCAATAACTATATTTATTTTAAGACTTCCCTCTGCTTTAAATCTTCAAGTTATTAACATCAATACAACCTTTAAGCAGTTTCTGATATTTTATATATATAAAATCTTTTTTATAAGTATAAAAATTTTTTCTTTATAATTTTTCTCTAAACTAACCAGGGGCACTACTGTAGTGACAGTATTGTGTAGTGATAATACTGAATTGTTCAGTGGCACAGGAAGTGATATTAGTTCAATTTCAGTGGCATGCAGAATGTCAAATACTTAAAAGAAATAATTATCTGTCACTTCAGTATATGTAGGTTGCCAACTACTGTATTAAATAAAACAGGTTGAATTAAACCTATTTATTCCAAGAATGACTAAATTCAAACTTATAAGATGGATGTGAACCTTAGATGAATCAATGTGGAATCATCAAATTTTATATATTTGATTTTTTAAGGATGAGCAATTATTAATATTATTATTATAAAAATAAATATTGGAAGGAAAGTAAGATACATCAGTTTTTTCCAAAATTTATTTATACTTACTTTGCTAAATATTTCTATAAAAACTTTTGAAAATTTTGAAATAAATAGAAATGATATAAGAAGCACTATTCATTTAATAAAATTTATTCTCTATTATATTACATTGTAAAATAATATTTATTTTGTTTATTATTATCTTAAATTATTTAGATCAGCAAAAAAAATGATATATTAGATAACTAATTGAAATAATTAGAAAACTATTAAAAAATAATTAAAAATACATAAGGAATTTGAATACTGTATATTTACAAGAACAAAAGTTGATTATTTCAGCTAATCACTTTTTTTTTATAACTGCTTCTATAATTAATAGAATTTTTATAAAGTTTAGTCATATTTTTTTAGATACAGATAGTTCTTGGTTTACAAGTTCCTGGTTTAAGAATTCCTAATTTATAAGTTTTTTCAAATATGAAGCATCAAAAAAATTGAAAAAATGAACATTAATTTCAATAAATAAATTCTAAACATTTATAAAAAAGCATTTAAATTCACATACATAGCTGTACAATACAGTAAAATTGATTTTATAGCAGAAACTCCGTCATTTGATTCAAAATTGGAAAATTCAAAATGGCAGTTGAGAAACAGAATTATCATGACCTCTGGTTTTATTGGTATGTTATGTAAATAACTTCTATTCCCAGAGTGTGCCTAAGTTAGTAGTTCATTTGCGTAAAGCTCATCTATTTATCTGTCAACAATAAAAAAATAAAATTCTTTAATATTATGACTAAAGACCGGATATTTATGCAATTGCATATTTTTTTTGCTTACTTGTAGGTGACTGGAAGTCAATGCTATAAACGTAATCGCTCGTTTAGAAGCTCTGCTTCAAGTTTTATTTTGCATATTTTTGCATGTTTTGGGTAAAGTGCATAAATTTGCATATTTCAGGCAAACTACATATAAATTGCATATTTAATGTTTGACTCAGTCCATATATTATTAATTATTATTTATTTTAATCAACTGGCTCTTCTACATTTAAAACAACATGTTCTACGAATTTTTGGTTTACTGGGCTATAGTTTCCCTGATCTTTTTCAATTTTCTTCTCGAGATAATATTGCAATTTTTAGCGAAACTCAAAATCGCACGCTTAACGTCTAGAGGGAAAACGAAACTTCGAACGGTCTCTTGGGAGTCGTGTGACATAGACGTATTCTAATGGAATTTTTACTGTGATAATATGAACTTTTTTTAGAAAAGAAAACAGTTATTCAATAACAACAGATAAAAAGAAAATATTTTTATGTAATGATCCATTGAAATAAAACAAACTGCTTAACTTTGTAACTATAGTCCACAGTAAATACGGCACTTGAAGCAGTATAAAATATAAAGTTTTTTTATTACACCAACAAAAACGTTTTCGATACAAACAGTATCATCATCAATTGTACAACTGACGATGATACTGTTTGTATCGAAAACGTTTTTGTTGGTGTAATAAAAAAACTTTATATTTTTTACTGCTTCAAGTGCCGTATTTACTGTGAACTATTTTTATGTAAATTATAAAAATTTATTACTATTCGTTAACTTGATATTTTCTGAAGTTACGTCATCCTAATGATAATGTCATACACAGACATCAATCTCGCTTTGGAATAAAATAAAATTTTACTTTACCTGTTGCGATCGAGCGCGTCGCGCCACCAAATCCAACCTGGATTTATATAGTGCATCAGATAAGTGACACTGCACTGCCTGATGTGTTGCGATGTAGAAATTCTTGACAATAATCCAAGAATCTTATCTAGGCGCACTGCATTGAATGACTTTAGATGGATTATTGCCGAGAATTTCTGTGTCGCGGTGCATCAGGCAGTGCGGCGTCACCTATCTGATGCACTTATACAAACGCAGGTTAGAGTTGGTGAAGCGATGCGCTCAATTGCTTTGGATAAAGTAAAATTTTACCTTTTAAATTGATATATTGATGTTTGTATTATAATAATTAATTTTATATGTATATTCAGTATTTAAAGTTTTGATAAAATATTTATTTTGGCAAATGGCATTAATATGTCGGTAACTAAAAATCAAAGATCATGTAATTTATCGATTTCAAATTTTTATCGAATTTTAAGCGCTAAAGTCGGGGGTAGGCTTATACACGGATTATGCATTTTTACAGATTTTCAAACTGTGAAGTCGGGGGTTGGCTTATACACGGATTGCCTTATATTCGAGTATATACGGTAATCAGATATTTAACAACTATGTTCTATTATTAGCTATACCAAAATGAAATAATATGTATTATCTTGAATTAAAATGAGATATAATCATAATTTTAATACATATAACTTATAAAGTATTTATACTGATGCTTTTCTATAATATCAAAATTTGTATATTGAATCTGGTTCAACATAGAATGTTTTGTGTCTCTAAAGCTATTTGTATATACAGTGAAAACTGACTTCACAACCACCTGTATAGGAAGACCACCTAACATGACAACCACGATTTTATGGGAACCAAATTTTTTCCATAGAAATAATGCTATTTGACTCTCCATAAGACAACCACCTCCCTAATGCGACCATGACCATCATTTTCATAGACCAAACATAAAGTGAAACCGTCTATGACGACCATAATTTTTTAACATCACTACTAATTGACTATATTGCTTACATCAGTACCGTTTTCTTTTAAACTTAAATTTCATTTAAGCCAAACCACTACAATTGAAAAAATTGCACTGTGCGAATTTTTCCCCATTATTCATAGACGTCGTGGTGGAATTATGAAATCATTAAACTAAAAAAACATTAAAGTAAAAGCGCATTAAAGTAGAAATGACATTTCTACTTTAATGCGTTTTTTTTAATATGCACATTTCTTAGATTTGTATCTATGATATGATAATTAAAGTTTGTATTAAAAATATTAAAAATCATAAGTTGATGGCCTATGGTGAAGTGATATAGGAAAAACAGGGAAAGTGAAAACAATCAGCCACTAGATCTGGATGTTTGTGTTCTATGCAAGGTATTAATCAAATGTAATCTCATACATATGTGATACTATCACTGCACTTTGGATGTTGAAACATGGCTAAACCATGAGCTAAACTAGGAGTGGGCAACCTCCAGCCTGCGGGCCACGTTATTTTATTATATCTAATACCAACGCTATGTATACTTAATCTGTACTGAATAATTATTTAGCACACATTGCAGTTTAAAACATAACAGTCTTTTAATCAATCCTCATACAATACAAACGTTTTCGGCGTACAAACGCCATCATCAGGCATTTCACATTTCACTAAAATAGAATCATTCTATTTTAGTGAAATGTAAAATGTAAAAAACATAAACAAAGTTTTAAATGGTGAAGGTGGTGCTAATACAGATGTAAACTTAGGCAATATAACTTGCCCAAAAATCATGAATAACTACAAATTTGCTTCCATCACCTCTGTAGATGTGGAATGATCTTTTTCGGTGTACAAGCACATTCTCTCCGATCGCCGTCACAATTTTAAACAAAACAATTTTGGAAATGCATTTGTTCATCGACATCAACTTCAAAAATCTAATTAGCAAGTAGAATTGTTAATCATGTAATGCTTTCTTTGTTCAATAAACATGTTTTAAACACTTTATTGAGTTCTCCTGTATCAAATTCAGGGATTGTTTTACTGCATATATTCTGCATATTTCACCTTTTGTTACTTCATATTTTATGGCATATTTTGACGGTTTTAGCTGCATAAAAATCCGGTCACTAATTATGACATAAATAATTTCTTTATTATTATAACTTTTTTGATTTTAAATACTATATTTTATATATTTAGATAAATAATTCATTGTTTAATCATATACTTTAGATTTTATTAATCTTTAATTAATTTTATTGTGGTAAATTGTATTGCCAAGAACGGAACTCTTGGTTTTAACATTGTCTATGGAAAATTGAGTTTTGGTTTGTAAATTCTTAATTAATGAGTTTGCTTCAGAAACGAGTTAGCTTGTAAAGGTGAGAATTACTTATATTTAAATTATTTGATATTCAATTTGATATGTACAAAATATAGGAAATTATATTTTTTCATAATTATACAAAATCAATATAATTTTATATTGATAGATTCAATATTTCACTTAATTTTTAAATGACTTTCATTATATCATTGTATTTGACATCTCAAATCAATTAATAATTTACAAATATTTTTTAATTTCAGAGCTATGCTAAGTAAAGAAAGCAAAGATAAACTTGCTCTTAATTTCATGTATGAAGCTCCACCTGGTGCAAAAAGAGGTAATATTTTATTTTTAAAAATGATGGAAATATTTCTCATATAATCATTAGAAAATGGGAGTGTAAGATGCTTAATATATATTAGAATAGGATTTTCTTTGCTTAACAAATGAATTTTTATATAATAAGTTCTGCAAAAAACAGAAAAACCTGAAAATTTGATTAATGAATTTTCATGAAAATTCATTAATCAAATTCCATATATGAATATGCTTAAAAAATATAGCAATATGTTGAACATGAAGAATTGTTCATAAAAGATTTTGATACACAATCAAATAAAATGACAAAAGTCTAAAATGATATGAAAATTATTTTAACATTTACTGATGAATTTCAATAGAAGAGTGTAAGGTTAATGACCAAACTTCCCTATATTGATATTACTGTAAAAAAATATTATTATTATTTTTAAATTCTAAACCTCATTAAAAAAATTAATAATATGTCTACTTAATACATTTCTATCCAATATAATTCTCAAGCTAATCACTCCAAATATAAACATCCAAAAACAAGAATTCATGGGCAAAAGCTGCACTTTTCCCACATATTTCTGGATTTCTCTCTAGTATTTATAAATATATAATGAATTTTCAATGTAATTGATATTATATTCATTTTATACTATGTTATATTTTTGAGTCCAAATCTTTATTTTTTTTAATGAGTGATATATTTCCAAATTTAAAAAATTTAAATAGCTTTTATTTTTCTGACTGAATCTTTAAAATGCTGCTATTATGCAATTGTAAACTGACCTTTTTCCTGTTTGTATTATTTTAAAATGCCAATTTGTTTAGAATCAATATCAGTTTTTAAAAGATTAATGTAATAAATTTCTTAGATCAATTTTATAATGTAATATTCTTTTATCTCTTCTTTTTTTAATATCCTGACATAGCAAGGCAAACTTATTATAAATCTAGAATAAAAATTCAATATAACTACATATAAGACATAATTTTAAGAAAATCAATTAAAAGTAAGAGTTAATTTTTAAGAACATATTTTTCACTTGCAATATGATATCTGATACTTATGATCAATTAAAATATTCAATAATTATTTTTCAAATTCAGAACTCTAAATTTGCTCTTAGATTTTGCTTAGATATGTTTAGATTGCTCTTAGAAATTTGCTCTTATATTTTTGTTGACTGATGAAATGAAATTAAATTATTTTTATATGTTGTTAACAGTTTTCTTTTTTTTAACCTTCTAAGAGAATTAAAATATAATAAACCAATTATAAAATATTGAAAATATAAAATTTTTTTCTTTTTCTATGAATATAAAACTTGGATTATCTTTTATGCTTGTTTGTAATTGAATAAATATGATGTATAAATGTGCTAGCTTTCACATTTTCTGAAATTTTGCTGAACAAATAAATTTTACTATGATAAATGATAAATTTCTTTAAAAAATTTGATAAGAAGAAAGTAAATAAAAATCATTTCTGCAAAAATACATAATAATCTTATCTTAAATACAGTAAGACCCCATTTAATGCAGGGGATACGTTCCAAGGAAACAAAGTGCTAAATGAAACAGCATTAAACGAGGTCATTTTAACATGTAAATAATGAGGATAGGTGAAACAGGACAGTGAATAAAAAATATATACATAGCATTTTTTAATTTTATTTTGTAACATGTGCTATTACTATTGTATAATATTATATTAATTATAGACATTTTTTTATTGCTAATATTGATTTGTATTCATAATTTCATGAAAAAATTCATAAAATTAGAAAAAATAAATTTTAAAAACAAAAAGCAGTAATCAGATTGCAGTAAACTATAAACAACGAAAAAATATTGATGAAAGAAAAATGTTCTAACTTCAAGGAACTATAGTTTAAAGTGGCAGCATTCAAGTTAATACCTAAAATGGAATAATTGTTAATTTTATTACTGTAAAATAACATTGATGACCTATCATAAATATGAACTCTGACTGTAGCAGACTTTCATATATACTGCACTGCATTGATAACAAATGCACTGTGAGAAGTCATATGAGTATCACTGCAACAAATTCCTGCAATTTTGGATTTATGTAAGAATAACAGTTTGAAAAACCAGGTCAAAGTGAATCAATAAAAATATAAAATTCGAAAAAACTGCATTATATTGAAACAGCGTTAAACGGGGCAGCGTTAAGCGGGGTCTTTGTTATATCAAAACAGTGTTAATGGGGCAGCATTAAGCGCAGTCTTACTGTATATAAAACTGTATACAGAGTGGAAGAAAAATCTGTACCCTTCAAATAATTTGATAACTAGCATAAATTTCAAAAATCTGTTAATACCAACAAACGGGTGTGCTATCTGATCAATTAGAATATTCAATAATTATTTTGAATATAATTATTCTTCAAATGAGCTGATTATGCAAATGAGGACAGTTGCAAATCCTATCTCATAAACCATAACCGATAGAGAAAAGTTTCCAATTACAAACTTGTTCAGCATTCAGTTTTGAACATTTTAAAAAAACTTCATCAAAATCAGATTAATAGTTTCCCAAAAATGAAACATTTAGATTTATCATATGTCAATTTCTTGAAATGCCCAAGATCAGTTTGCCCACAAACTGCAATTGATGAGATCACAACTTTCATTCTTGCATAATAACAGTAGAGAATCTTCAAGACTGCATCATTACTGTTTGTGCATAGATTTCTGCTTACACTTAAGGCTGTGAGGAATTTCATCCAACATCATGCTTAACTGTACTTGGGTGCTGGTGGAAGACATTTTGAGTACAAGTTTAGTTTTTGCTTGTTGATTATGCTCTGTGTTTTCAGTTTATTGATTTGGGATATTATGTTTTCGTGTTGGTTTGCTATTTACATGTCAGAAATAAGTGTCAACCCTTTACATGTTAAAATGGTTTTGTTTCATTTTTTGTGAACTATTCATCTGATTTTGATGAAATTTTTTAACATGTTCAGCCATTATCTACATTTGCATAATCAGCTCATTTGAAGGTTACCATCAGGTAGCCCACCAATGACTTCCTATTTGTTGGCATTAGCAGATTTTTGAAATCTATGATATTTATCAAGTTATTTAGAGAAGTACAGACTTTTCTTCCACACTGTATTATAATGTTTCAGTTCAATCAATATTTATTTTGAAAAAATAAACCAGTGTGCAGAGTCGCAAATCTTGAGACTAACAATACCTAATGGAATGACTCTGCAAACTTTCTAGAATGCTGCCTGGCCAGGCCTTAATTTTCTACAATTAAACTCTGAGAGAAAAAATAACTATTCTAATACTAAATAACACAATAAACAAATGAAACTTTGCAGTTGTTAAATCACAAACACCTATTAGAACAAAAATGAAGAAAGTGTACTTAAACTATAAATTGAATAAATACAAAAAACTAGTAAATTTAAGTAATAAAAACAGTTAATTAAATCCACAAAACATAAAAAAAGTTAACAAACTTTATTGAAATAATAAAGTACAACAAGTTAGTAAATATAATTTATTTAACAAATACTTTTTAGGCTATTTCTGAAGTTTTGTCTATTTATTATTATACTTTTTTATCACAACTAATGACAATACCAAATTACCACAGAATAATTTCAATATTATAAAAACTTAAAAATATCAAATTAAAAAAACATGGTATTCTAGATTCTAGAATACTATGTCATTTAGTTGTGATAAAAATTGTAGTAATAGAGACAAAAATTCAGAGACAAAACTTCAGAAATAGTCTAAAAAATATTTGTTAAACTATACACTATCTAAACTGTAAGATTTATAACTTATTTAATTATCAAATAAAGATTTAAAAAACAATAAATTTGTTAAACAATCCAAACATCAAAGGAATCTTAAATTAATTAAATTACTAATCCTCCACTTGCACTATAAGAAAATATTTAATTGACTGATTGTCAATCATATTTTTGTTTCACACCATCACAAACTTTTTCTAGGTCAGACATCTCCTTATAAATGACATATGTGGTAGGATTGTATTCAAATTCATTTGCATAAATCTATCAGAGCGTTTCTATTTTTATATTCATTGAATATTATCGTTTTCACAATTTTAATAATTGACAATATAGTTATATTATTTACAATTCCATCGAAAAGTGAGAAGTTTTTAATTCTATCATGAGATCCCAGTTCACAGTGATATTCATCAGATTGAATGATGCCATTACCTACACTATTGAATTCAGACCACTTCATTTTGTGAGGAAGTTAACTCTGACCTATCCTATTTTATTTTGTTATGTACTTTTATTATTTATCGTTATTTTCATTATTATCTAACGTATTATATTTTAGTTTTTTACAGTTGACTTACTTCCACCTTCTCCATCGTAGTAGTTAACACTCACGTGTTACGGAATTGGGAACCGTCCTCTGAAAGAGTTGTCCTGGGTAATGACATCATCATCTAATCTAACTAAGTTTTACCACTGATCCGATATGAGAATGTAAGAATGATCTCGTATTGATACTTTGTTCGTATATAATTAAATTGTAAAGAAGATGACATGAATTGATAACTTCTGTAAGCTAATAAATTTAAACTTGTTAGTGTATTTATGTAAAATGAAGCAACACGGGACTGTACATCACTCGATATAAAAGCGATGCAACCAATGACTCAATAAGGTGTTGTATTGACGTAAGGTTGGCTAAGTGACATTCGAATTCTTGTAAAGGTCTGCAATTGGGTAGTGGAGATAGTCAAATTTAAGTAGTATTTAATGTTTATTTCTTGTGAATAATTGGATTTTTGGATATTTGAGTTGGATTAAACAAGTTGTTTGACTGAATCTTTACCCTCAATTAAATAAAATATCTAATAAATTAATATAACAGGAAATAAGCAGAAATAAAGGAAGGATTTCAGTTGGATTTTTCACAAGTGAACAAATATAAATAGATGTCACCATTTTTAATGGGGCATGTTATATCAACTGCTATTTCCTACTTTTTTTTTATTTTGACTTTACCTCCTAACCTCAGAGTTCTCTTCTACTGGTTATTTAGTTACTATTTATCATTTTTATTATAAACAAATAATAATAATTTATTATTATTCATAGTAAGAAAAAATTTGTGTTAAAATTTTGGAAAAATATGATGATGGCAAATTTTTATTATTAGATTAAAAAAGATTCAATTGTATCTAAAATTAAAATTCAACTAGGAAAAGAATATATATTTTAAATTTTATAAAATTCAGAGATGAATATTTTAATAAATAAAAAAAACATTCAAACTTAAAAATTATAACATAGGAAAGAATAAATATAAGAATTGACATTAAAAATTATTTTAAAAAAATATATCATTCCAAGATTTTTCTATATAGTAAAATTTTTCCTCCTCTGTCTCCATTTTTCTTTGATTCATGCTCAGAATCAGTGCATAAAGACTCTTGTTTCCTCTTCAAAATTGCTAATCTATTGAGCATTACATTCTCTTTTAACTAAGCTTCAAGATCATCAATAAAAAACAATTAACAGTAATTATCTACTTTTATTATTTTGCATAATTTAGATTTAATTTAAAGAATGCAACATTGTTTTTTAATAGTAATTTACAAAATCATAAATTATTACAAGCCAAAAGAATATTGAAAATAATGAACTTAATTAAATTAAAGATTAAAATATTTATTTAGATAGACATCTGGATCATAACAATAACAAATCACTATCAAGTCATTTGCTTATTAGCTACTAATTAACAAGCATCTTCATCTCCTGGATAAAAATATCCAAGAGCACATGATTATTGGAACCCTTGTTTAGCAAATGCATTAAAGAAACACAATTACTGTTATGATCCAGAACATTCTTTTATTAGAGGGCTAATAACAAATACATATTATATTTTAATTAAAAGACATTTAGAATTTAAGAATATAAAGATAATAACAGAATAAACAATAATATAAAAATTAACTAGATTTAATAGTACAAATTATTTATAAGTATTTTTGATCTCAGCACAGAAAGACCATCTTCACATTGATTGATGAACAGAAATGGCATTTGATTGGAAATACTAATGGAGAAGAAGATAAAAGTAAACAACAAGCCAAATAAGTAAGATAAATCGTTTATTCAAAAACATTTTCGGCTATTCACATAGTCTGTCTGTACAACTGAGGCAGGCTATATGGATAGCTGAAAACGTTTTTGAATAAACGATTTATGTTAACTTATTTGGCTTGTTGTTTGCTTTTATTTAATATCTAAAGTAAGAAGTATTTCAGTAGGAGAAGAAGATAATATAAAATCAGTTAATACAGCACTAATAAGCAGGAATCAATATAAAAACAGTTTATTATGTGAAGTACTTTTGGAAAATTCCATCATCAGCACAATTCATCATATATTTCAGAAACAGAATTATGTATCTTAAGAACTTATATGATATTCTTAGAACAAATTCAAAAATTTTTTTAAATTAATAATTAACATAAATAGGTATAGGAGTTTTAACAATATTAATAGAAAAACTTACATATACAATATTTAGATCAGTGGTTCCCAATGTGGGGTGCATGATGCCCACAAGGGGGAAATGTGATTTTTTAAGGGGGACAATTCAAGAATGAGTTATTATCAGTATATTTTTTCATTTTTTTTTATTCTAGGGGCTCATATATAGTATATAAATATATTGTGACATATATATATTAAAAATTAAATTCAATGTACATGGTGGTTTTGAAACTTTATATATTGTTTTTTCATATCACTTCATATTATTATTATTATTTTTTTAATAAGTTCTTAGTGGTTTCTTCCTCAGTACTTCAACTGTCTTTTTGTTCTTTAATTTTTCTCTTTCATGGAAGCAATGTTCTTTGGAAGCTTGTTTAGACCAAGTTAATGGCTTTTTAGGCTTCCTCCATTTGAATAGGAGTTCTCTTTTTGAATAATAATAGAATTATATGTCACAGAGGGCATCAGGATTTTAGAGATGCTTAAGTGGGGCATGGCCAAGAAAAGGTTAGGAACTACTGATTTAAATGTTACAAGTAATAAATGCTAGAGCTTATATTAAAATCATTAACTTCAGATTTATGGCATAGCATCATTTTATATTGTTTTATAAGATTTTCATCATTTTATTACACTGCTTTTACTTAATCTATAATTACCCTTCAGCTCGTTAAGCAGAGTAAATTATTAGAATATAACCGAGGCGAAATAAAAAGAGCTAATCTTATTAATATTCCATTGGATAATCCAGAATACTGAAGAGGGCTTGAGTAAGCCGAAAGTACTATATTCTTAATAAATCGAAAGTTATAAAAGAAATAGAAGAGATAATTTACCCTGCTTAATGAGCTGAAAGGTAATTATAGTTTTATAAGATCAAGCAGTTATTGTTTAAGTTTAATGTTGGAGAAGAAGATACTAATAAGTGGGAAATGCAGCTGTAAAAAGTAACCTCTCATTTTCTTTACCTTATGGCAAGATCTGTTATTCTCTTCCTTCATATTAGATATGTAAAGAGATTATGCAACTGCAAAAGTAACCCATCATTTTCTTTACCATAACAGTTTGTTTTTTTCATTTTCTTTCTTCCTATTAAATATCCATTTTTCTCTATCATTACTATTCAACTCATTCCTTAGCTTGCATAATTGTTTGTTTTTACTAAATTTTCTCCCCTCCTTGTCCATTCACTCCACTTTTTCATTTTTTAGTGTCTTCTTCCTTATTATCATTATCATTGAGTGCCATTCTATTCTTTAGTTCATCATTCAACCTGAAGATGATATCTCTCTGTTGAGACAAAAAAGTACTTATTTTTTGATGAATTATTTATAAACTTGCACTATTAAATATAGTTAATTTTGCATCATTTTCTATTGTGTTGTTGTTTATATTTTACTAAACAAATGAGTACCTACAAACTAATTTAAGAATATGATTATTGCATTTAAAGGGTTAAAGCAGTGGTTCTCAGCCATTGTGCTGCCAAAACTTTGAAGGTGTGCCGTGAAATATTAAGAATGAATTAATATTTATGTAATTGTATGAATCATATATGTTAACAGTGAAACGTGGTTGGCTGGATATCCCTTTTGCAGTTAAACTACTGCACCAATTCCTATAGAGTATCCTTAGAAAAATCTAACCCTCGAATTTCTGACAAACAAAAATTTTCTCATTATTCAAAATTTAAAAATTAAGGAATAAAAATTAAAATTATAGTTTGTCTAAAAAGACAAAATCTGCAAATGGCACTATAACTTAATAAGGACCACCATTTAATGATCCCATATACGAGTATATTTGGAATCTGAATGTAATAAATAAGAATAAATACAATAATCTGTTAATAAAAGTTTGTTGTTAAATCTAAATTATTATTTAAAATACTTAGGTATGCCGCCAAATTTAAAAATATTAAAATGTTAAATAAAAGCAAACAATAAGCCAAATAATTAAGATAAATCGTTTATTCAAAAACGTTTTCGGCTATTTTGAATAAACGATTTATCTTACTTATTTGGCTTATTGTTTGCTTTTATTTAATATCTAAAGTAAGAAGTTTTACATTATTCATTATATTAAAATGTGTTCCACAACAGAAAAAAGGTTGAGAAACCACTGGGTTAAAGTATTAATCATTTTATTTGATATTAAAATAAAAATATGTTTATATTAAGTATATTAATTCATTATATGTTTTGTTGTTAATTAATTTTTCCAAAATATTGTGAAAAGTTTAATAACATGTTTTCTTTCTTTTTTTAAATGGCTTTGTATTTATGAACATCTGCAGAACGCCAAGTAAGTGAATTATATTTATTATTACTAATTCTCATTGAATGTAAATTATTTTATTGACTATTATATTACAATAAATTTACCTTGCATGCATATCTATAAAAATACGTAAATCCTTCAATACATTATTTGAAATTTCTAGTAAAATATATACAGGGGGAAAGCCAATAAGAATTTTCAGATTATTGCCATTAGAAATATATATTGATTCTTTATTTTAGTTTTGATTGATTTTGATTGACAGCATACAGTAATGTTTAATTTATGCTATTCTTTATAACTAGACAGAAATAAAAGTCTTAATGAGTTTTCAACTAATTATGTAAAAACAATTCTGTTCAACCTTCTTCAATTGTATATTTTACATTTAATTAAATGGAACAATTGATTTTTTTTTCTGTAAGCTTGGTGGCTAAAGAGAATGTCCCTCTCCACTCAAAAAGAGTACTAAGGGAGCTGAAATAGGAGAAGTGAGTAAGAAAAAAATAAATAAATTAAAATAAAATAAAGTGCAAAGTACTATTTTTTTTTTTTATTACTTAAAAACATTTTTGTATCTGTGTTAGAACTGTTTTTTTAACATTTTTCTACTCTATCATAATAATTGCATTTATCATGTTCTTATATCATATTTTTACTATTTTCAAAATTTTCTTTAATATCAATATAATATAATAATCATATAGATTATATTCTTAATTACTATATAAACTAAATTCTATTTACAAAGATACTTTTCTACATATCATAATATATTGTTGAATTTTTCATATTTTCACATTATATCTTTGTTATTTAAAAATTTCTTTAGTATTAGTTATATAAATTATATTATTAATATATAAATCATATAAATAATTAAAAAATGTTAAATAAATAATAATGTTAAATTGATTGTTCGACAATTATAGCCAACTGATATTCTATTGCTCCTAAGGGCCTCTGCGGAGATGCCTAATGGTGTCGGTGTTCTAGCGATTAAATATGTTCTTAATTAACTAAATATAAATTTGGAAACAGTTAAACTCTAACACTCATGGATAAAATATATTTATAATAGGCTTTGAAAAATTTTCAAACAATGTAATATAGCATTTATTTCTTTTTGGATATACATGATTTAGTTTAATTTTAAACACTATATTTGCAACTCTAATGGTAACATAATGTAAATTTACTTACATTTTTTAAAACACTATATTTGCAACTCTAATGGTAACATAATGGGCACAATAGTTTTCAAACAACCAGGACTATTATGATCTTCTTAGAAGTATACAGATGTTCTCATTTATCAACTGGGGGAAAGGCATATCACGTGAACAACATTCCTACAGCTAATACATAGCAGTCACACTGTATAGATTTGCTCGTCCTTAAGAAAATTACCTGACCTTTTTTGTTCTTGATTTTATCCGAACAATTATATTAAAAACTACAGCACCATATATCACCACTTTATTTCTCTATTGGTAAGTATTTTTAAAATATTTTTCTTCTAACAAAAAAAAAGAACTTTCCGAGATGTTAAAAATACTGCCTTTAAATATTTTTAATATAGTATCATATTCCTGTTTATTATATTTGGAAAGGTTAACTTATAATTTCATGCCTTCCCTCTCAGAAGTTTGAAATTACAGAACAGAAATTCTGTCTTCTTGATGAACTCACTTATCATCTGACATCATCTATTCTAAATTAATATCACTGATCTGATTTGAAAATTGAAGATTGATCTCTTATCAATGATTTATATTCAATAAATAATTATAAAATTGTAAAGAGGATGACATGTATTGTTTTATCTGTTAAACTAAAAATTGTAGTTGCTGCATAACTAACAAGTCCCATCTCCAGTTATATCTAAATAACTGGAGATGGGACTTGTAAAAATTATTGCTATAAAAAATATGTTCACTACTAGGGCAAAGACACGTAATTTGATATGACTGAATTAGTGACTTTCAATTTCTCATTTATGTTATTGACAACTGATTGCTTTTCCTGTATATCTAAGTGTGGAGATAAGTAGAATAAATTATTATTTAAGATTACTTATTATCTCAAATTAATAAATTTATTGTTGTTTTGAGCAAGTTAAAGCTAATTAAGCAAGTTTTATCATTAACTCATTTGATGCTTTATTGTTTGTTAACACCTTTTTTTTAAGTATTTAGATTCAATAAATTATTTTTTATTATTTAACTTTGTTTTTGAATTTATTCAATTTCTTAGTTATTAGTGCACTAATGTATTTTTGCTATTTAGTTCTAACAAAGTTGTTCACTACTTTAACAACCATGAAGTTCTGGTTGCAATTTTGTTGTGTTTTTGTTAGATTTAGCTTTTTATTAGTTTACTTATTTTCAAAAGTTATTTTCCAGAAGTTTAAAAGACTTGGCCAAGCCATACTCTGGAATCTTACAGAGTTATGAAAATCATTAGGTATTATTAAGAGTTATTGATAGTATAGAATATTGACTTTGCAATTGCATCTGACTGAAAGAGAGACAATGATACTATACTAGTGAAATGATACCTAAGCATACAAACAAACAAGAAACAGCATACAACAACAAATAAATCAAGTAATATGAAGTTTTAAGAATGTAAACAAACATTTTTTCACTTGTAACTTACAAATATAGTAGATACTTATTCTTTATACCCAATAAAAAAATAAAAAAGTTATGAAAAATATTTTACATAAATTGAGGAAAGACTGTATTATTAAAAAAATTAACAAATAGAAAAAAATTTTTATTTTTAAGAAATAAGTTGTAAAACTCAACTTCTGAATTATAAATTAATTTTTCAAATTCTTTGAAATAAGAAAAATTAATTAATAAATTTATTATTACTTATATAGAAAAAATACCTTGGTGATTCAGGTGGTTGTATTTTTAGATAATCATCTTTTATTGGTGGTGGTAATGGTTGATAAGAAGTTTGCATTGATACATCCCCAATAATTTGTAATGCTTCTTTACATGCATGATACATTCTTAATGTCTCCTCTCTCTTATGAGCCTCATCAGCCGATTCTTCCATTAGTTTTGCCTGGAAAAAAATTCATTCCCTATAATAATAGTATACAGTATCAATCAAAATTGCTTAACTTATATTGCTTTTACTGGAAATGTACAACACACAAATTTTCAAACAACAAAAAGTAAAATACAAGTCAAACTTTATTATAAACTTGAGTTTTCAGGTTTTATCTTTAATGATATTTTTACTGACAATAAAAATTGAATTTACCTAAATAACTCCTTCACAATAAAAAGAAAAGTCATCAGTACATGAATTTTTCTCTCCATTTTTACATAAAATTTCATAAACTTAATTTACTAATAAATTCATACTTTTTCATGATTTTTTTATTACTAAGAATATAGTATTTTAATGGTTATTGAAAAAGTAAATTCAATCCTTATGATTTTGATAAATAGAATAAAATAACTTGAAAGACCTTTTTAAATCAAATGTTCTTAACTTTTATTAAATATAATAAAAGCAACAAAATAATGTATACTTCCATAATAGCAAACTACATTATAAGTGCAACTGGTGAAATGGTCTCTAATTATAGGGAAAAAAAATGATATTTTCTAAACAGAAATTTTAATATGCCAGTTTATAAAGGTCAGAAAAGTACTGGATTATAAAGTACCAAATTATAAAAAGTATTATATTATATGGATTTTATTGCAATTTGAAAATTTCAAGGTGAGTCAAGTTTTATTTTAAAGCTTGAACAGAGTTGAGTTTCAAACAATTCATAGATCTATAATTTTTATATAAAAATAGAGCTAGCACATACAAACAAATTTAAATAAGTAAAACAGTGAACAAATAAGTTATATATTCTAAGCAACATACAAATAGCTAAATCTCACATGTCAAGATCAATTTTTTTTATATAGAATAATAAATATCAGTTTTCTGGTCATTTTTACAAAATTTAAACTAGTATTAAATTTATTAGCATGAATTATTTGAAATGCAAGTTTCATATTATAAAAAAAACAAAAATGAGAATTTAATTATATTATTGGTGAACTTTAGTGAAATGAGAATAGGCATTAATTACTGATTAAAAATTATCTTATCAAATCAAATACATGAAAATGTGTATAAAAGATTTTTGAATAACAGATCTATTGAGATTCGAAATCTATTTTGAGAATAAAAAGCTATAAAGTCATCAAATGTTTATTTTAAATATATTATTTGAAATTATTCATCATGAATGAAAAATCATTTCCGAAAATAAATAAGTAAATACATTTTGATTATATATCAAACAGGTTTATATATGCTTATTATTATATGATTTTAGAATGCATAATTTTTAGGGGAAAAATTTTGTCAAAATTTGGATAAATTATACAAATTTTAAATCAAAAATTGTAATTGTAAATTAATTTATTACTTAAATTAAAACAATTAATTGTTGATTCAACATATGATGGTACTATAGCATAAATAAATAAATAATTATTAAATTGTAGTTTAGTTCAAAAATATTACACTATAAGTTAATTTGGCTAGTTTAGATTATTTGATTAATACTTCTCTAGTTAAATTGATGAATGATATGTTAAATTCTTTTAATGAAAATTATGTTCATTTGTCATATATAATAATTTTCATTAAACATTACAGTATTCAGATGAATTAAAAAGAATTACTATTATAATTGAATAAAACATACCTGATCTCCACATGCATATAATGCAGCCAACAATTCTGAGTATATAAAATCTTTAGTCTAAAAAAATATTTTGATTTAAATATATAACATGAATTTGAATTTTATAATATATTTATTTTTTTTTAATATTTGATACATTATACATCAAACTTACATTATTGATTGTCAAATGCATTATAATTTTTGGTACAAGATCACGGAAAGTTTTAGTAACAATTCTCATGTAAGAATCAACCAAATTTCGAATAGTTTCAACTTGTCGTTCTAACTGAGGATCCATTGAGGTAGTTCCTTCTCCGCCACCTGTTTCACCATTAGTTAATTCTGAAGAAGTTCTTTCTGGATAAACACCAGCACGTAAAAATGAAGCTTTCCAACTATCTACATCTTCTTGACTTTCACATGATAACTCTAATTGTTTATAATCTTTATAAACATTTCTAAAGAGAAATAAAAACCCAATACAATTAGTATGATTTGGTAGTAAATTATATTTTACTATTGGTAGTCAATGACAATTCAGTTAATAGCCTACAAATCAAATTTAAAATTTACAAGTAGGCAATGTTAAACTTAACAAAAGTTTTTTTTATTGGCAATTCTTGTATTTCTTCCAATCTTTTACACTTTTTTCACAATTATAACGATAACTTCCAAGTATCAGTAACTTTCTAAGACAACTGCTTAACTTAAATACTTGAGAACACATAAAAACAAGCACTATTTGCAGTAAAATAATTTAGTTAAATAAACATTTTATTTTACTGCAAATAATGCTTGTTTTTATGTATTCTCAAATAACTTCCAAGTAAAAGAAATTGAAAAATAACTATACAGGAATACCCAGAGTTACGGAGCTTCGGACTTATATACATTCTGAATTTCCACCATTCTCCGAATTTACATTGTGTGATTTGGAATTACAGACACGGGATTCTTCAGAGAGAGAGCACAGCACGCTTCCACTGTGGCCATTTTGCTGATATATTAAACAGTTTATTGTTTTGGTGTGATTAAATACAAATAATGTATCTGCTATTACAGGTCAATATTAAGAATGTAAGGCGGCCCCTAGACGGTCAATAATATTGCACAATACGTTTATTGTGCATTATTATTGTATGACCCCTCGAACCCAAACGATCAATATTTATTGCACAATAATATTGACAGCTCACAAGTGTCGATATATGCAAACATCTTTGTTCTTTGAATGCTAAATGTTGACTAAACAATATTGCTCAATAAAATTTAAACTTGTTCAATCTTTTCCTCAATCATTGCAAACTTCAATACTAACCAGGAGAGTGCTAACCATGGCCCCCTCCGATTTTGCCGATTTTTTCGTATTTTGTAGTTCAACCCTCCCACAAAACCATGGTGAAGTAATACGACGCACCTCTCAAGCATTTCCGAAAAAAATAGGTTTAAAGTTTCTATATTCTTTATATACTGAGTCATATCACCTCACCATCGGCTGCTGTGATGGCGTGATGTGTTCGGCGTTCGGCGTGTGATTGACGTCACAAACGATACAAAGAGTGTGGGTTCGAATCGCTACTGAAAAAAATTTTTTATTTATTTTTTTTTTTTTATCAAAAATGAAGTGGAATATTGTATAATGTATTTTATAATGAGAATTTATTTATTTTTAATTATTTTATTTGCCATACTCAAACATTTCAATCAAAAATATAAAATAAACATATAAAGGAATGTAATTAAATTTTTTTACACTGACCAGTGAATATTTATTTTAATTAACAAATACAAATTATATTTTCATAAAAATCGTTCTGTTTATTCTGCGCGCTTGCAATATTATCTTATTTAACAGAGGAGTTTAACAATACAAGGAACAAAGTCCTAACCCAAACAATATCAACTATATATTGTATTGATAGTTTCGAATTGCGACAATTATATAGCAAGTTTACAAGGGATTAGTTTTCAAAATTTTATTGCGCTTGGAATGTTTGTCGGATAAAGGTTAAAACTGCAGTTAATTTGAAGAGACTTGCGAGTGCATGAAGAAGGCTACAAAAATGCTAGAGCCAACTGATCAGAATGTAGAAATTTCTCCGGAGTCAAGATTGGAATTAGAAGTGAGAAAGAAGGATGATGAGATGAAAAATGCTTTAACAAATGCTCTTATTTATTGTAAGAGCTTGCTGGAAGCAGAAAATCTGTTGACAAACACACCATCTACAATTATATCTGACATTTCCATTGCTATGGGCAAAGAAATTTTTAAGGAGATCAAGTTCATGCTGGAAGATCGAAAAATTATAATAGACAAAGATCTCATACTTGCCGATGACATTACTGTTGACAATTGGAAAGAATATGAACAGGTATGTTTTAAATGTTTGGTTAATGATCGTGTTTGGATTTTTATTTATTAACTTGTAAGTCAGTGAATGTGACCTAAAAGACAATCATAACAATGTAATTTCTTTGTTCATAGTGTAAGGATGAATGTACAAGTAAAGAGAGTGCCGAGTTTATGCAACAGGAATTTCAGTCTTTTCGCGATTATGAGTTTATTCCATTTGAATATAAGCAAAAGGCAGTTGCTCTGGCAGAAATGCATCCAAAATGGAGTATTAAAACTCTGCAAAGAAAAGGCTGTAGCCGCTTAAAAAGTAAGAAAATGCTGCGTGTGTGGAAAGAAGACGTGATGAGAGGTGGAACAGTAATAGATAAATGGAACTACATCGAAATGCAGACCTTCCAAAACTTCCAAGAAGCTAGAGAGAGTCTTGAGCAGGTACAATTTTATAAAATATGCATATTACAGATTTAGAAATTTATCAAATATACATTAACATTTGTTTTCAGGTCACTACACGAACTTTGCAGCAGTGGGCGATGACAATAGCTTTCCCACTGTTAACTGAAGAATTCAAATTCTCTGCCAGCCTTCGTTGGGTCAACAGATTCAAACAAAAGTATAACATAAGGCAGAGAAAAATAACAAGATTTATCAGTAGCAAAGAACTTGCATCAATGGATGAAATTTTGGAGGCAGCTGAACGATTTCAAATGCAGACGAAAGAAATTATGTCCAATTTTGATTTCGATTTCGTTATTAATACAGATCAAATGGGCTGCCAATATCAGATACCATATAATAGATCTCTCGCTCCACAAGGCTCAAAATCCATCCTTGTCAGAAAGAAAAGCTTGCATGATATAACACATTCCTATACAGCACAGTATACTCTAACTGCATCAGGTAAATTATTACCTGTCGTTTTTTTGTATATGCAGGAATCGACAGGAAAATTTGGTCCTATAGTTAAAAAAAAAAATGATACATTAATGAGCGATTATAAAAATGTTTTTGTTACATGCTCAAAATCAGGGAAATTAACAAAGCAAATATATACAAATTATTTGAAATATTAACTTGAAATTAAGGAGATGTATATCACAAGATACAAAATTTGTTTTAGGCCCCTTTGTAGAATGGCCTTTATTAAACATCTTTTTACATTGCAACGATCGAACAATCATAAATTCCAAAAAATTTTTACTTTAAAAATCCTTTAGCAGAATTATTTCCAAAGTGTAATCCGTGGAACAAAATGCATTTCGGCTTTAACGCCCTCTTCAGTTGTATAAACACATGTTAACTGCAATAAATTTACATAAATTCTACAAAAATAAATTTTTAACATATTTAACTAAAAAATACTATTTTAATTACCTTTAAAGTTTAAAATTTTCCCTTTAAGTATATAAATCCCAAACAAAACTTCTTAAAAATTAAACAATTGTTATTTCGATGCATATTCCTTTTTTAACAGTCATTGTATAATTAACTTGAAATTAAGGAGATGTATATCACAAGATACAAAATTTGTTTTAGGCCATGAGATGTAAAAAGATGTTTAATAAAGGCCATTCTACAAAGGGGCCTAAAACAAATTTTGTATCTTGTGATATACATCTCCTTAATTTCAAGTTAATTATACAATGACTGTTAAAAAA
>AYEL01077803.1:0-25067 GCA_000484575.1 Olivierus martensii
TTATTTTATTTTATTTGATTTTTACCTATGTACTTATTGTATATTACAGTTAGGTTTTGTATGTGTAGCTTGTAATAACTTATGATTGTTAAGTTTTAAATTTAAATAGAAAACAATGTTCTTAGAATCGATTATTGTTCTAAAACGGGTGTGCCGTTAATAATGTTGATGTATAACCTGAAGATGGCTTTGGTTAGCCGAAAACGTTCGTTTTAATAAAGTATTTTTTACGTTGTTATTCTCAGCTGCTTATGGTGCCTTTAAATACATATTACATTTTTTAATTAACTTTTTATTTATAATATGCATTTGATGGAAAATTTTTTATACACCGCACAAAAAAGGACCGCATAAAAACGGGTTTGAGTGTATTTACTTCTCTAATGATAGAAGTTAATTTTCTTTTTCTAAAATCATATCAGCTTCTTTATAATGTTCCTTTTAGGTCCACGCTTTTATATAGAACTATCAACAATCCAGAAAGATCATTAGATCTTTCTGGATTGTTGATAGTTCAACTTTGCCATAAAGGCTAGAAGTTAACTAGCCTTTATGGCAAAGTTAACTTCTAGCCTTTAGGCCTAACAAAACATGCCCAATGTTGTCTGGGATCCTCAAGGGGGATTCAGCAAAATTTCCAGTTTGTATGTATTAGTTCTGATTTTTATTAAATATTTTCATTGAAATTCAGAAATAATATAAAAAAAATTAAAGTTTTTATTTTCTGTCAAATAAATATTTCAATAAAATTGTTTAGTAGGGAAATGTGGCTGAATACAGCACAGCATGATTGCATCCTATTCTTCATCCAGTTTTCTCTTATAACATGAAAATGTTGTAATGCTAAGTGTGGAATTTTTCTAAGTCCATATTTATTCTAACAGTGAACTGGACATAGTTAATTTTTTAAATATTAAAAATTTTTATTTATTTCAATGAATATCATATTATTTGAACTTATATACAGCTTTCAAATTTTTATCAATTTTTCAAATTCTGAAGTAGTAGTTGGTTTTACATAAGTAGGAAATATATTTGTGACTCCTACTTATATAAAAAATTCATTTCATTTAAATTTTAGAATATAAATAAATCAAATTTTTCTGTTACTAGTTAATTTAATGATCACTTATATAAACCTACTTTACTAATTTACTAAATTCAGTAACTTTTGTAAAGATATTTAGTGAAAAACCAAAAATGTTATTGATTTGTTCAATAAAATATCTGTGTAAAAAAATTTGATCGTAAATGATTTTAGCAATTTGAAAGAAAGTCAGAGGAAGGGAATAAAGATTAATGATATAGTATACATTTTATAAATATTTAACTTTATACAAATTATTTTGATCTTAGATGGCCACGGGGTAAAATATTGGGTTATCACCTGGATTTGTGTTCAATTCAGGCCCCACACCTTCAATTTTTATTAGGAAGGTCATTCGTAGCAAAACTCTATAAAATGCCGTTTTATGATTTTTCTCTCAAACATTATTTAAATTTTCAAAATTTCAATATAAGTGATATTATTAGCTTAAAAAAGATAACTATAAAAAATAAATATATTTAAGGTTTCTTTTATTTATTTAACATTTTTTAATTTATAAAACAATTGTTATTTTGATAAATGCTAAGTGAATTTCATTATATTTAAAAAGATTTGATAGAAATATCAAAATGTTGTGGATTGTCAAAGCATGCTATAACACCTAGATACCACCTAGATCAAGTGCAAACATTGTAATAAAAAAATCTAACTAGTAAGTATCAAGAATTAAAGAGAAATAATTACAATGATAATTCTAATTAAAAATTAATTTATTAAAAAAGTATTTTTTCTAAAAACAGTTTTCTAATTAAAAAAAACCTATACATCTATGATAAAACAGAACAATTACCAGTTAATAGAAATTTATTTCCTCTAACAAATATCTGCATGTTTAGAAAAATTTTGAAATAGGATTTGAAAAAACACTGTAAACTAATATCCTATAGTTAAATATTTTCCCAGGTTATTATTTGTTAAAAAAAAATATTTGAGAGAGCTAAAAATAAAATTTTATATTAAATTTTGATATATGAAATTTATTGCAATAGCTTTTATCTGTAAAAAATACTTCAAAATGCATTGCTTTATCTTATCATAAATATTAATAATATGTACTCCCTCCGTATCAAAATGATTGCCATATTTATAAATTTGCATCAGATTAAGGAGATAGAGGCAGGAAGAGTGGTTTTTAACATGTTTACCTTCTATAAAATAGAATTTTGATACTATATGTCAAGATATTTTCTTTCTTTTTTCTAGAGCTATGGGGAGAAATGCAATTTGATGTCTGAAAAGAGAAATGTGATTCTACAGGAGCTGTTGAGAAACTTTAAAAATGAAAGACCTAAATATAGTATTATAGTGACCAATATGCTTAAAATAATTTTGAAAATCCAGTAGCCAAAAGAAAAATTCTGATTGCCAACCCCACTCCTTCCCCAAAAAACAAAAAAAAAAAAAAAAATGTCTGGGATCCTCAAGGGGGCAGCCCCTTCACCAGACTATACTATTGTTTGGCTGATTACTAACATGGTGAAATTTTTACTTATGATTTTCAAAGCTCAAAGGAAAGAAAACTGGACTATCAAAAAGTCCTTCAATAACTTTTTCTTATTAAATTTTATGCCACTTGCCATACTTGTAGTGAAGTCTTATTTCTTTTTTTGTATTTCTTTTCTGTTGAAGATAACTAAACAGCAGAATATTCCAATATTCATCACAGGCTGCCTATACTCATAGTGGATCACCTATGAGGTAAAGAATTGGTTCAATGAACCAGATTAAATCTTTCTTGAAAAATTAAGGAAATATGGAACCCTGAAATTGTACCAAATTTTCCAAGATAAAGTGAAACACAATTTTCAAGGTTGACTTGTTTTTCACTAAATTGATGAAAGCAGTTCAGATTTTTACCCAAAAGCAGGCTCATATCCATGTCTTAAATTGATGGAATCAGACAGATAATGTTTGAGGGCAACATAACTTATATCTGTGGGTCAGAGGTATAAGACACTATGTCACATTTACTACATTTTACAGGAGAGCAGTTTGAAGGTGTTTTACGTTGTTCTTCCTTATGGACTTGGTGTTATTTAAAAGCACCGTAACTCCACCAATTATTGATGTAGGACAAAGTGTTGTATACCTGTGGATAGAGGACAAGAAACCCATATGATTGTGCCAATAATCTCATTTTGGCCACAAATGCCCACAACCACACGTAATCAGCACGAAACAACGTAAATGGCAAACGATCTTCTTTTTTCTTCTTCCTTTATCTTTCTGAAAATTCTTGAAATCAATAGATATATATCTATCAGTGCTCGAAATAATTTCGAAAATCCAGTATCCAAAAAAAAATTTCTGATCTCCAACCCCCTCTCCTTCCCCAAAAAACAAAAAAAAAAACACTTGCATAAATTTACCAGCAAATACGTTTTTCACAACATGATCGGGGAAGTACCACATGTTATGCAAGTTGTGCATTTCACAATGACCATGTCGAAAGTATCACATCACATATACATTCAAACATTAATTTCACGCAGCGAAATAAATACCCTTTATTTCAATAAACAGCTACTAGACCATTTGCTAAAATATTTCAGAAGTTCACAAAATTCCCCACAACCACACGTAATCAGCACGAAACAACGTAAATGGCAAACGATCTTCTTTTTTCTTCTTCCTTTATCTTTCTGAAAATTCTTGAAATCAATTGAAGCACAAATGTAGGAGATTAAAAACTAATTTATTTAGAAAACGTTTTCGACTATTCGACAACTTTCCGAAAATTACCTGTGTTAATAAGTGACAATCAAAATGCACCTTGCAAATCTCGTTGGGGTATGACAGTATTAAAAATCCCAGTGGAATTTCGACCCCCCCTTTATATTACCCCTAATTAAGGACTCCTGAGTTCATTGGTGAAGGTCTCATGTGGGACAGAAGCCCCGTTCTCAAGTTATGGGGCTCCAAAGTTGGGGTTTGAAACCATATTTCTTTAGGATTTTCTGCAAAACTTTTATAGATAATCGGATATTTTAAACGATTTTAGATGTATCTTTACATTTCGAATCGAATGCAATCAATTTAAATAAGCTATAACTTATCTTTACGAAGTTACATAATTTTTTAACTTATGACGATATATCCGTTCCGTAGCTTGGTAGAATTTTGAAATATTTAAATTTTTTATTGTTTGTATGTAAAACATCCTATTAATTATATTACATTCGTTCATTTTTCCACACTGAATAATAATAAATCAAATATATAACTTTGAAGATCATCTTTGTTGGTCAGTCGAAAGGGTTAAATACGAACAGTATATATCCTTCGTTAAACTTCAAGTAAAATGTATATAAAATGCAAAATCGTTAAAAGTATTATCCAAGTGGATTTTACTTTTCCTAATAAGATATTCTGGATTTAAACTATTTCAGCTTTATTTTAATCAAATAACAGAATACAGTACCTCCATAAGTAAAAGCAGTTTCCTTTCAAACAAATCTCAAGTCCATACAACATGTGTTTATTTTTTACATTTCATTGATTCACAGGCTTTACATCATGAATTGTCTTAATTAATGTCAGTGTTTCCAAATTCCCGACATTTTGGAACCTTCGGGAATTGAGAACGGGAAATTGTATTTCCCGAGAATTCTCAAGAATTCCCGAAATACAGTGAAACCCCGATTTTGAAACTTTTCAGGGACCGGCCCGAAAAGTCGAACGAGCCGGGAAAACGCACGAAACAGGAACTCTGATGACGTCATAATAAAAAAGTTATATTTCAGATCTCTTACATAGTACACTTTAAATGACAATTCTGCCAAATTATGGATATTTCATGGACTTTTTTTCTCTGTCCCAATACTTTTTTGAGCGTGATTTTCACTTTGAACACAAGATGTGTGGCATTTCTTATTTCATATTATTTTTCTTGAATTTTTATATTAAAAACTTTGTTTTAGTTCTATATAGCGACTGTAGTGAAAACAGTATTAATTTCAATGTATTAATTATTTATTTTTCAATAAATGATTGACAGTTTGTTTTGTCCCAATACTTTTTTGATTGACTGTATCATACATTGTGTGATATGTATATCAAACAATATCACAATAATATTCCCAATCTCATTCTTTCTGCATTAGCAACAGAAACAGTTGTTGTTAATAAAATTCTTAATTCAATCGAAATATTCAAATAAAGATCTTTTATTTCGTTTTGTTTAGAACTTGTAGCAGCATTATTTTATCAGTAGCTTTAAAAGTCTTTTAATACTAACAAATTCATCGCAGAAAACAACACAATTTATGTCACCTTCTGATCCTGCTGTTAGTCAATTGAAAATTACACAATTTTTAAGAAGCTTTTGTTTTTCTTATAATTTATTTATGCTATATAAAAACCCAAAATTTCTTCATGTATAATAATTTAAATCTGTCTTGCATTGATATTAAAATTGTGTCTATTAATACATTAAAAAAATTTATTTGAAATTGTTTTTCGGACATATTAGGGATTTATCTCTGCTTTCGTAATCAAATTGTTTCTTAATATATCTTATTCTTATTTATTTCTTCAAATTTCACTTGGTCAACTCACAATAAACTCTGAATCGTTCTGTACTTATATAGTATTATTTTTCTGTTATCGTTTTGTCTGCGGTTTACCGATTTATAGTGTACCGAATATTGTATACAATAAATTCTTTGAATCTATATACCTTTATTACCATTGATTATACAGTTTATTATATATTGTTGCATGAATCATTACCCTTCTTCTGGGAGCACCAGAGGGTCCCCATTCCGCTCACCATTTAAATTATGTGTAAAAATTAATTGTACCTTACTACAATAATAACAACAAAACACAAAATACGCCAGCACCTTTTGGTATCCTGAGCGGGCACTCAGCTCAATCGTATGTTGAGCCGGCCCTGGATATGAGATTGGAAATTATTGTAATATTAGAATAATTAGCAGTGCAAGTTGTTTCTAAATAGATTGATTTACCTACAGCAGCTGAGAGAACCAAGAACAACTCACATACATCGCAATTCGTCAGCCTCAAATAAATTGATCGAATGTAGTTGGTAATATTAGTCGTCAGTTTGTGGAAACGATTCATCATGGAGAACAGAAACAATTTATATATAAATACTTATTTTCACAACCCAGGATTTGAATACAATATCATATTAAGGTAAATTACCTTAGATTTCATCCGAAATCTAAGGTAATTTTTATGACTGTCAAATCCTGGGTTGTGAAAATAAATATTTTTCTGTGTAAATATGTACAAACTATTTTCTGTTCTCCATGATGAAATGTGCTCGATTTACAAGACCTAAAATTAGCTGGTCATGTGTTATCTGGTTCTAGTGTCGCATGTAGATTTCTGGTGGCGTGTAATATTGTAACACAATGTAACTTTAGACAGAGATAAATAGGAAAAATATTTAAAAGATACATTGTGAGTAGTACATTTATTTTCATTGTGGGTATTACTGGATTCAAGGAGCTGATTTTCCCAATTTCCTGAGAAATTTTTCTTGGGATTCGGGAACGGGAAAACGAAAAAAATTCCTGGGAACAGGCAGGAAGGAATTCCCGCCTGGAAACACTAATTAATGTATTGTCTAGTTAACATCTAGGACTTTTTCTTTATCTGCAAAGAATAGCTCAAAGTTTTCCGATGATATGCTTTGAGTTTTAATCAACGTATATATATCAATGGTTTTAATAAGAAAGTCTGCAAGGTCTCTGCCAAGTCTCCTGGTGACATCACAACTGGTTGAGCTTGTAAAGGTTGGAGATGCAGAGGTTGTGACTTTTGTCCTAATAAGTTAAATTGGAAATTATTTTATATTTGTGATCGAAATGTTTAAAGAGTATGGCAAATAAAATAATTATAAAAAAAATAAATTCTCATTAATAAAATACATTATACAATATTCCACTTCATTTTCGATAAAAAAATAAGAATAAAAAAAATTTTTTTCAGTATCGATTCGAACCCACACTCTTTGTATCCTTCGTGACGTCAATCACACGCTGAATGCCAAACCCATCACGCCATCACAGCAGCCGATGGTGAGGTGATATGACTCGGTATATAAAGAATATAGATTTCAGTAGCGATTCGAAGCCACACTCTTTGTATCCTTCGTGACGTCAATCACACGCCGAACGCGAAACCCATCACGCCATCACAGCAGCCGATGGGGAGGTGATATGACTCGGTATATAAAGAATATAGAAACTTTAAACCCATTTTTTTCGGCAATGCTTGAGAGGTGCGTCGTATTACTTCACCATGGTTTTGTGGGAGGGTTGGACTACAAAATACGAAAAAATCGGCAAAATCGGAGAGGGTCATGGTTGGCATTCCCATGGTTAGTGTTGGTAATTATTATTATTAACAGACAGCATGTAGGAGAAATGGGATATTAATAATAACATACCTACAACATATCCTTTCAAGAGGTGGTTTCTTGGTTTTGGAAGTCTGCGATGATCAAATACTGTAGAGTTGTTACAGCATTCCATCATAGCAATTTCTTACCACCTTTTCGATTGTTTTCAAACTGATCATCAATGAAATGGTTCTGAAAAATAAATTAACATATAACAATCATAAAGCAAGTCAACTGTCACTTTCAACAAGCAAGCAAGCTGTAACTTTCAGGAATAAGCCACGTGAAAAAACTATAATGACTAAAGCGATAATACTCTAAAAAATTTTGTAATATTTTTTTATATCACTTCGTTGCCATGTTACAGCATTACCTGAACACTAAACTGACCCTGACACTAATGGTTTTACATATAATAAATTATCGGGGATTTATTTACAACTAATCAAAGATTTAAGATTTATTTAAGATTTATATTAAATAGAAACTGATTCCCTATCGCCCATTAGCGATTTTAGTAATGAATCCGTATGAAAAATGGTTGAGAAGTGATGCTATATAACAGGGGTGGCGAACCTTTTTCTGCTGGCGTGCCAAAAATTTAAAAAGTTATATTTCTTAATATACTAACGTGCCAGATAATTTGTTATAGGAATATATATATATACTGAATGGACCTCAAAATTAATGTTTTCGGCAGACATTATGCCTAAATTTGAATGAATTAAATGTTAAATTACAATGTATCAATAAGACTATCATTGGCATATTTGATCTAATTCAGGCATTTGAAACAAAATTTCAAATATTATATCGAGTAATCGCTTCCAAAAGCTTCAAATATTTTCCAAAAACTCTGTGTATGCTGATGGGATACTGGTGCACAGTTCCGGGTTTAGAATGAACGAAGAGGCTTCCGGTAAGACTACACGGTCAATAATATTGCGCAATATTATTGACCATCTAGGGGCTGCCTTATGTGAGGAATCGTATGCATGGCCATCGGTCATGCGATCAAATATTTTCAACGTTTGTCAATCATCAGGCTGTTTTATTACTATGCCGGATTTGCCAAAATAATTAAAAAATAAACAACTAAACTTCAAAAAAACTATTAATATCATGTAATATTGTCGTATCGAGCCGTTATTGGTTAATTGCAAATTTACATAATTTTCTGGGAGAAAAAGTATTGCCAACTTTCACCTCCAGGGGTCGTCTAGATATTTCTTGCCGTCATGTTTGAATTATTAGTCAGCATGTGGGGATAAGTACAGTATATCACTTTCTGTAAATTTTTACTGTTTCTTTATGTCAATTATGGATAAAGAAACTAGTAACTGATTATTACATAACTGACATTGCATGTAAATACATTGATAAACGAGAAAATGGAATGCTTCGATTTATGGACATTTTCAGTTTATGGCACCCATCTGGAACTGAAGGTGACGTAACTCTGGGGTATTCCTGTATACTAAAAAATGCAATTTTTACAATGTATAAATTATTTAATTTTGGCATGGCTTATGAAAATGCATTTCGGCTGATGCCCTTTTCAGTCCATCTTTAATCATGCTTTACTGTAAAAATTAACATAATATAACAATCAATTTTATTTAAAACTATAATAAAAACATTAAAAAAGCTTATCTCTAATTTTACTATATTGTTATCCAATTAAAAAGGCCAGAAAACTTTCATTGTTACATTAGGTTAAAGACAGAAGAACTTTCCTCAGTGATAAATACCATATCTATACAATAAAATTTCAATTTTTAATTTAGCAGATTTTTATATTTTAAAAAATTTCAAAAAAATCATTTACCTCTAATTTCCGAAAAGTACTTTCACAATAAGTTTTACATTTTAATACATTATTTCATATTTAATCTGCAATATCTATGTAACAAATTCCAAATTTAATCTAACTGTATTTATACATTTATTTCTAATTAAAATTTATTACCTTGTTATTTTAAAGTTGACTTTTATATTGGTATTAGAAACTTTACTTTCCTTCGGGAGACAACACCATAATTTGCATTTCTTACTGTTATATAAATTATTCTAAGGCCCTCTAGTGTTTTAAGCTGAAAAAATTATATTCCACCATATTTCTGGTATAATTAGCCCATTTTTATTATTTGTTAATAATTTTTTATTTTTTAATTCTTCTTTTTTAATAAAATAAAATTCATAAAATAATTGTTTTGTATATATTTCTGATCCTGTTTTAATATTTGTATAAAATTATTATTTATTTCACAATTATTATCTACAATATACTGCTATTCCTGATTTATATTGGTTTAATCTTATATATCTCTTATGTTTGTCTATTCTTATTCTTAGTTCTCTTTTAGTTTCTCCAATATATATATATATGGTACATTACATGTGCATTCTAATTTATATATTACATTATCTATACATCTATACTTAATAAAGACTGTGTAATTTTCCCTAAAATTCTTAATTATAAACTGCAATTTTTATACAAAAACTTTTAAATACTTTTTTTACTTAATAAAAAAATTTTTTCCATTTTCGTTTAATCCAAAATTATTTTTATTACTATTTAATTTACTATTTTTTTATTTAATTCAAAACTTTTTTTTACCATTTTTTCAAAATCTTTACTGGATAATTATTTAATATAAACATATTAATATTATATATAAACCTTATTTCCTCCTCTTTACTTTAGATGTTGTTCTACTATGTGTTTTTTTAATTTCAGATATAAACAAATTCTTTTAATATGATATGGAGTATTTGAATAGAAATCTAACAACTTCAAATTATTTAACTTTTTCCAATACCTTTTATTGGAAAAAGTTAAATAATGTAGATATTGCTGCATAAATATGAAATAATGTATAAAAACTTAAAATTTATTGTGAAAGTACTTTTTGGAAATTAGAGGTAAATGATTTTTTTGAAATTTTTTAAACTATAAAAATCTGCTAAATTAAAAATTGGAATTTTATTGTGTAGATATGGTATTCATTACTGAGGAAAGTTCTTCTGTCTTTAACCTAATATGTAGAGATCTGGAGACAGGGCCTGCTGGAGGATGTCATGTCACACTTGATCGTAACTTTTGCACAGTTGACATCTTTGTGGTCGATATTGGGCCGGGTCCAGGTCACAGTACTCTGCTCTCCGCCACCCAAAGTCAGGCCCTCTGGAGAATATCACTTCACACCCGATCGTAAGTTGATGGGGTTGACAACTTTATAGTCAACATCGGGTGAAGGGATTTCTTCTCCAGCCAGGTCCAAGACATTCTGCTCTCCGCCGAGCCCAAAATAATAATAAACGTGCGGTAACTCGGACTGTACAGAGATTATGTTATTGTGCCAGTGCTTGGTAGGGTTGCCATGAAATATGTGACAGAGGTTGTGATGGCGACTTCCCGGAAAAAAGGGAGAAACGTGTTTATTTACTTTTGTCAAGAGGAAGAGGCTGAAAAACTGAGACAAAGAAGTTAGTTGGTTCCAGCCCGAGTTGGAAGATGGTTTCCTCTCCTTGTTGTCTCTGGTAAAAACTTAGTCGGTCTTCGAACATTAAGAAGGATTGCCGAGATATTCAGTTGTTCCTGTACATCCGATAAGTTGTTCTCCAAAAACCAAGAGGAGATCCACCTATCCAGTCCAACTGAACTGCTTGGATACGACGACTTGTTGACATCAAGGACTTATTCAGTGGACACTGTTTTACGTTCACCGTTTCTCAGCCATTGACTATTGTTGTCCACCTGCAGAAACGATGAATAGCCGCATCGACCAGAAGGAGACTCTCAACAACTGAACTAAAGGCAGACGAAGCAATAACTGCCCACTCAAGGTATTGTCCTCTAACCCAAATTGTCGTGTTATGTATTGTAAAATAATCTCTCTCAATAAAAGAAGATGTTTGTTCTCACAAACGTAGTCTCTGAATCCGTCTTTGTCTAACGTCTCGCCACTCATCCTTATTCACACCACACGCCGCTGAAAGGCTATCCACCTGTCAAGAGCCGCTCATACCTATCTTGCGGGCTCAGTGGGCTTCACAAATGTAATAATGAAAGTTTTCTGTTTTTTCTGTTTTCTGGCCTTTTTAATTGGTTAACAATATTGTAAGATTAGAGATAAGCTTTTTGAATGTTTTTATTATAGTTTTAAATAAAACTGATTGTTATATTATGTTAATTTTTACAGTGAAGCGTGATTAAAAGACGGACTGAAGAGGGTGTCAGTCGAAATGCATTTTCATAAGCCATACCAAAATTAAATAATTTATACATTGTAAAAATTGTGTTTTTATAGTATATAGTTATTTTTGAATTTCTTTTACTTGGAAGTTATCATTATAGTTGTGAAAAAGCGTAAAAAAATTAGAAAAAATACAAGAATTGCCAATAAAAAAACTTTTGCTAAATCAAATTTAATTTACAAAGGAGAATTCAATTATGGTCTTTAAATAAAATTCACTTTTAATTGAAATTTTGTAAAAGCATAAATTGAAGTTATGAAATTACTATTTTCTTTCTTGAAACAGAAAATTTAGGAAAAAATTTTAATACATGAAAATATATTAACATAATATAGTGCAACAACAAATAAAATTATAACTTTTTAATTAGAACTGCTATACTTTCTTTAGTCTTACATATCATCCATACAAGCACATAGTGCTTATATGGATTGTAGTGCTAGTAGTGCTAGGCTTGTAGTGCTTGTATGGATGATATGTAAGACTAAATAAAATTATTTACAGAAAATAAAATTATTATTTTTAAACATACCATAGAATAGTTTAAAGTATTTACGGTAAACCATAGAATTCACTAATATAAATTAAAATTACATTAATGAATTGTATAGTTTATTTGTTAACTTATAAAAACTTAGATGGAATTTAACTGGAATATTTGACTATTCAGCAAAAATTATTCCTCCAGGAAACAAGATGATTTAAGAATTTATTGCATATTTTTAATTATTAAATTTCATATAAAATTTTCAGATTATAAAGTTACTAGAAAAAACTTTGAAAAAGTTCAAATATGTTTTTTTTCCTTTCTTTTTTCTGTTTCTCTCTCTTTTTTTTTTAAAAGCAATAAACATGGAAGAATGCAGACACAGTAGGGAGTTGAAGATTAGCTCTATATGAAAATATGCATTAAAGTTTTTTAGACTGAACATAATTGAAATATAATAAAAAGACCAATGTTGCATTCAACATCAATCTGAGTTGAAGAGACTATTTAACTGATTTTTCATATAGATTTAATCCTCAACTTCTTACTATATCTCCAGTCTTCCATACTTATCTTCTATTTATTATAGAAAATTAATGGGATACAAGAGATTCATTTTTAATGACAGAGATTCAATGTATCAAAATGGATGTATACTACTCTAAAGCAGACATGAAAGAAATCAAATTCCATAGAGATTCTAATATAGAAACATGAAAATTGTAAATAATAAAATCTTACTTTAGAATTAGCAATTAGATTTAAACTTCAAAGAATTAACATAATAAGATATAAAATTAAAAGATTAAAATAAAAAAACAAACAATTATAGAAGATAACAATTTTAATTAATTGGATTTGAAATTTTACTATTTTCTATTATAATATATTCTAATTAAATTAGATTTAATTAGAATATATTGCAATAGAAAATATATAAATTGAAAGAAAAAATTTAGATATTAAATACTCAGAAGAGAAATAGGAAAATAGTTTAAATAAAACAGTGTTTTGTTTAACTCTTATTTTTAATCCTTTTTTGCAATATCTTTTCCAATTCATCTAATTCTCTTTGGATAGTTATTTTTATCCAAATTTCTGTTGTGTTTGAAATTTTTGTTATGATTTTCTTTTCTATTGAAGGTATCTAAGTAAAAAAAATTTTCATTCTTAGAGTGTTTCTCTTAATAGCCATCAAATCAAATCTAATGGAATTTTTTCAATTATATTTCAGTTTATGAAAGAATGATAGGAATTTCAATACATACTAATATTTCTAATAATAAATAAAAAGTTATATTTTTCAAATTTAAAATAGTTCAATATAAAAAATATTATTAATGTCTCACTTTATGCACAAAGCTTGAAATAATGCAAATATAAAAAAAAAAAATTGCAAGAATTGTGTATGTTTCAAATTGATGGGTCAGAAATGCTTATATTTCTATTACATGTTGGCACCACTTTTTAGATGGTAAACAAAAATACCTATTATTCATTAGAAAATTAATTAGTAATTCTATAGGCAATTTTTGTAATACTCTGCTGTTATTTGTAGTATTTATTTTAATTATAATTTATTTTCTTATATTCTATTTCAATGCCATCAAACTGTTCATTAAGTAGTGATGCTAGTGATGAAAAAAATGGACTTACTTAAAAATTACTAACTTTGGAACAGATATTAGATATGATAAAATGCTACAAACTATTATAATAAATGATGATAAAGTATCATATTATGCTATAATAATTGTAAATTTGTGTGGATTGAGAACACATCCATTTATTTTATATTCATTCATTTGAAATAACTAGTTTTGAATTAAGCAAGATCTTCAGGAATACATATTTTACATATAATCAACCACACTGTATTATTTATATAAAAAAATCAAAAAATGTTATCAAAAGATTTTAAATTTTTTACTTTTTATAATTCAGAAGTTTTGGTTGAGATTTTTATCTCCAAATATATATATATATATATATATATACTGATAGTAAATATTATGTGAAGATGTTATGATATGTGATTACTATGAAATTTCTATACAAACAATTTTTGCAGTTTGTTTTAATTTTCTAATTTAAAAAACTGTTTAAAATCAAATTTGGTCTTCCTAAAAGCTTTTTTCTTCTATACCAGTATGAAAATCACTAATAATGTAAGTCAACATTGATTATATTCTATTAAGAATATTAAATAGTTGTAAAACAACCACCATTCAATTTTACTGAATAAAGCTACATATAATTAATAGAAAATAATGTCAGATTTAATTTCAATCCAAAAAATAAAGGTAGTGATGTTAACATTCTAACAATATCATATTAAATCATTTAAAATGAATCAAATTGTCATATTATGATATTACTAAACTTATCTTTTTATTCAAATAAAAATTTCATAACAACACATTTAATTAAGATTAACAGTACTGTTCAATCTAAATTATAAATTTAATTAATTACAATACTTTATAAATTTAAAGTAAATTAAAAAAAAATTTAATTTAAACCTTTGATCTGGATTGAAAAGAGCAAAAGTATGTCGGCGTGACATGAAACCTGGATCAACATCCTTAATCTGAAGACCATCTAATTGCAGCATATATTTTTTATCTCTTTCCTGGTAAATATATTAATTAAATCTAATTAAATTGCTTTAATTATTTATATTAATATAATTTTGAAAACAATTTCATAATAAATTCAACAATATCTGGAATATTTCATAAAAAACTTCATTTTAAATACCATAAATAATAAAAACAAACAAATTTTAGCAAAACATCCAGCATTTTTTTTAAGAATTTTTCATTTATGTCACTATAAATATCAGGCATTTTGTTGATTCTTTCATTGCAATTTGTTTTTCATTGGACTTTGACTGATACTAAAAACAGAATGAGCCAATGCTCATTTCAGTTTTCATATTGATTCTAAATATCATATAAGCATAAATATTTCAGCAGAAAATTAATGGTAAAAAGTAGGATGTGCCTTATATTTTAATATATAAAATAGATGCCTGATTAGAAAGGCAAATTTTTTATGAAAATATAAAAAGAAGATATAAAGAAATAAGATATAATACAAAATACATAAATAAGTGATTAAAATACAAACATTAATAAGTATAACAACATTAAAAAATAACCATATTAAATATATTAGAAGCATAAATAAGCATATGAGGACTGCAAGAAAAAAATCCATTCTAACAAAAAAAAAAAAAAAAAAATGGTATGAACAGGTTTGAAAAGAGAAACAAAGATTATCACATCATGCATACAAAATACAGCACAAGATCAACAACTTTTGAAAGATAAATATCTACAGGATCCACAAGCATGTCAAAGCTGAAACATAAATCTTGTATTATTATACAAAGTTTATATTTCAGGTCCATCATGTCCTCACATTTTTGCTTTGTAAAACTTTACAAAAATCCATTGTGATTAAGACTAGTTGTTGTTAAATTTATTATCTTTGTTTACTTAAAAATATTTATACCTTAATGCAGACAGATATAATTACAAAATGTAAACTAGGTCTAGATTTGTCATGAAGATGTTCCTGTTCCTATAGCAACAGCCAAAATGCTGCAGGATTTGCAAAACGAAATACATTAATAGCAGATTTTTTCTCATTTTGAATAATCAATAAAATTATTTCATATTTGTCAAATTTATTTTTTTATCTATTCATTTTTTGTATAATTTTTTAATGTAATATCACACATTTTTTTGAATTCCTATTAATTTTTTGTATAATTTTTTAATATAATATCCCACATTTCTTGAGTTCCTGTTTGTAAATTTTATGTAATTAATATCATTGAAAGATTAATAAACTTTGTATTAAGATTATGAAAACTATCTACAAAGTTTTATTCATATGTAATACAGAATTTTATTTCATATAATACAAATTTTTATTGATTACTCACTACAAAATTATTACCATTTATTTGAAAAGTTAAGGCATTAGAGTTTTTTGATAATAGTTCATTTATTTTTTTATTTATGTCTAATTGTTCTTTAAATAACTGCATTTTAATATTGTGTTCTTCCTGCATTATTTTCAGTTTTAGCTCTTCTTCTTCTTTTGATATTTCCATTTTAAGTCCATGTTCCTCTTCTATAACTTTTTTTCTAAGAACTGAAATATCACATATTGCATTTCTGGCATCATCAGATATCTTTCTTTTCTTTCTCTTATGACTTATTTCTTTAGAAGCTAGTCTGCTTGGAATTGGTTCTTCATTATCTTTCTCATTTAGCTCAGAAAGAGGTAATAGTTGTGAAATAATAAAGTTGTAATAATGGAAATAATAAAAAAAAAATTCTAATATGAAAAGAAAAATGATTAATAGCTGAAATATTCCTTACTTCTGAAGATGGAACTACTTCATTAATTTCCTGTTGTTTCTATTATTCTTGTTATAGAAAAAGTAATTATTTGGGGTACATATGAATGAAATATGAATGAAAATAAAACCAATCGTAAGGTGATGATGAGTATAGAAAAATTTTCAAAAAATTACACTTTAGCGTCATATGAATGAAAATAAAACCAATCGTAAGGTGATGATGAGTATAGAAAAATTTTCAAAAGAACTGTACTTCTATCTGGTGCAGATGTAGAAAAAATGGATGATGAAGTTATATTATTTCTCCACACATGGTACTTAAACCGGTAAGTGCAGCCATTTTGAAAACCTTGAAGAAATCAGTTTTTGGAACGAATATTTAATACAACAGAATTGTTGATTCATATTTTAGTCAACAATCAGTGGGGAACGAATCTTTAATTCTCTTATATATAGAAATGTATATAAAATAGATGTATATAGCTTTTCCAAAAGATGAAATTAAAAGTTAAACATCTATCTCAGATTTCTAGAAAATTTTCAAAATGGTGACGCACACCGGTTTAAATATTGTCTAGAAAAATATTTTCATTAATTTTTTTGATGGCCATTTCAGATAGCAATGCAGTCCTTTTGGGAAGTTTTGTCTACTTGTCATCATCTTTTGATTGGTATTATTATTGTTCATATGGCACTAACATAAAATTGTATCTTTACTTTCATTTTGGGAATCACTATCAAATGAATTTGGAATAAGTTATGCTATTACTCCCATCAATAGTATTCTTTTGCTTACTTCATCCGGCTGTTGGCATTCTATTCTCCCACCTCCTGTTTGATAAATATTTATTTTATTGTTGGAAAGATCTTTTGTAGCTTTTTTTTTATAAAATTTTTATAACAGTCCCATAACTGTTTACTACTTCTCCATAATGTGCCTGGGATGCTATTTTATTTCGCTTTTTGCAATGAAAAAAAATTATATATTATATAAGAAATAGATGCCACTTTAATATACAGATAAACATGTATTTATATCAGAGTATTATATTCAAATAAACACTTACCAATAATTTTCCAAACTTCTTGTTTTTATTTTATAAAGACTGAATTAGTCTTTTTATTTTCTATTAAATCTTTGTGTTTTTGCACTAATTCTAATAATAGTTCTTTTTCGAAATTAGAGAAATGTCTTCGTATATTTATCGTTTCCTCCATTTTTCTAATTACTGTCATGTGACCATCTCCAACCAATTGTAACAACCGATAGAAATGAAATTGTCATTAACTCTCCACATCAGTAGCACAAATGGCAAATAACCCTCGAGTTCAAAACTATAGAGTTGAAAATGTTGGTGAATATGAATATCGAATAACTCACCAAACAACCCCGGGTTAATTCTGACTTCGGGTTAGTCAACTCTCCATATAACTCAAGATGGTGAATACGGCTGTTAAATTTTTATGACTAACTTTTTGCACGATCTTTCACAATATATAAAAGATCTATTTTCTGCTTGACATAATTTTACCTATTATTTCATGCCTGAAACTTTATGAAAAATGGAATACAAAATAATTGAAATACATGATAATGTTGACAGGCCAATTAAGAAATCTATTAACTACTATACGTACATTACTAATGAAAGAATAATAGAAAACTAAAAAATGTAACTAATTACAAAATACAATTAAAAAAAGTATAGCACTTTTTAACTATCTTTTTAATGTAATGATAAATCTGTATAAAATCCAACAGAAAAGCAGATGTTTATCACATTAATTTCAAAGATTAATAAACAAGCCTAAATGACCTGTAACAGAATATTTTTGAGTTAAATTATAATTTTAATTATTTATAAATAAATAATTCAGCATAAAATTAATCACACATTGTGTGTGTTGACTTTTCGATACAAATGAAACATTGCTTCATCACTAAAAATCAGTTTGTCATAAAAGCCATCTTTTCCCATTAGTCCTTGCAGTATAGTACAGAGAATATCCTTTTGATAATGATCATCAAGTATTAAAGCTTGAAACAGATTTAGGCAATACAATTTCATTTTTAGTTGCTTCTCTAAAATGCACCAAATTGTCATTTGTGGTATGCCAAGTTCTCTATGCCTCTCATAATTGATTTTCTAGGGTTCTGTGGAAGGCTTCTTTGATCTGGTCCATTTTCATTTCTGACACAGAGGGATAGCCACTGCTTTTTCTCTTACACAAGCATACCACCTATAAATGGAATTGTTGGAGAAAACTCCTCCTCAAATTTCCTATAGAACTACCACTAAAAATGATAACTGATAGACTTTGATGAAACTCAAGGACACAAAGTGTCTTTTCTATGCTGTTAGCAAAATATTTGAAAAGTTGTTACTTAGAAGTCAAATGCATAAGCTATTGCAGCGCTTCTCATACTTTTTTCATTCATAATCCCATTTTTCATTACGAGATCTTTCGTGACCCCAGGTATTAAATATGAAATAAAATATACAAGTACATAAATCATTTCCCAGATATTAAATATGAAATAAAACATACAAGTACATAAATCATTTACACACATATTAAGATGAACACAATCAGGCAACTACATTGAAAATACATATGTTGTCAATTAAAATGAACACAATCAACCAACTACACTGAAAATTCATACGTTAAATATTGGGCGTTTGTGAAATTCAGCCAACTACACTGAAAATACATATGTTGTCGTACGTTAAATATTGGCCAACCAACCACACCGAAAATTCATATGTTGTCATACGTTAAATATTGGAGTTTGTGAAATTACATATAAACTGAAAATCAAGTATTTGAATTTAATTAGTGAAATTACATATAAACTGAAATTCAAGTATTTTAATTTAATTTTTGCGTTAAATTACATATAAACTGAAATTCAAGTGCTTGAATTTAAATTTTGCGACCCCAGCATTTCGCTTAATGGGGTCGCGACCCATAGTTTGAGAAGTGCTGAGCTATCGGATACTGGTAATACGAAATAAAACTTTAGGTATTTCTCTATCCACCAGTGTAATAGTTGTATGTTTATTGTGCTGTTCAAAAAAATCATGAAATCCCAACATTCTTTTTGAATAACTTTGTATATAGGTCAGTGGGTTTTAATATAATGATATAACAAGTGAGGAAAATTTATTCAGAAATTAGAATCTTGAAACAAATAAAAATCAGACTATTTAAAATAAATTATTTTTTTATATACATATATACATAGAAATAATTTGTATGTATGTATGTTTTCAACAAAAACAGAAATAAATTTGGATTATTTGTATTTTACACATTAATAACCTCATTAGTCCTGATAATCAAGAATATACTTCATTTAAATATAATTTTTTTTTTCTGAGTTATAATGTAAAATATCCTAAACTGCTAGCTATTCATTAATTAAACTTATAAAAAAGATGATCCTGTATGATTTAATTGTAAAATAGATCGGAAGAGCGTCGTGTAGGGAAAGAGTGTAGATCTCGGTGGTCGCCGTATCATTAAAAAAAATATGCTATTATAATGTATTGTCAATATTTCTTTATATTAATAAAATCTAATATAAAACTAAATCATTAATTATAATAATTTATCAATTCTTTAATATCACTGTTAATATAACTGAATTTTAAAAAAATATATATTTTACTTTCAAAGCTATCCAATTTTAAGAATATGGTTTATATTCAAGACCAATTTATTTTTGGACCAGAAACAGTTAATATTTTTTTCTTTCTAATTCCCTGAAACCATTTATTTAATATTCCATTATGATTTTTTTAATTGAAATAAACTGAAGCATTAAAGTAGGAGATTAAATGCTAATTTATAGTTTTTTTTTAAATAAATTAATATTTAATCTCCTATTTTCGTGCTTCAGTTGATTTCATTATTTATTAATAGTAGGATCAATCATTATATCTAAAACTTACTTCTTCATCTTTGAACCAAGATATAGATTCTGAAGTTAACACAAACCAGTAATCTCTTGAACCACCTTTCATTATGCCAAGATTGTGAATACACATCCAACCCTTACGAATAACCTAAAGATAACAATAATTAAATTTTATTTAGCTTTATTAATACAAATAAGAATATATATAAAATATTTTTTATAAATAGAATTATAATAAATGTTAACTAATTTTAAGAATAACAAATATTAAATTATAAAATTAAAGATATAATAATCAGAATGATCATTAGCATAACAGAAATATTGATTATTATATATTATAGGTGGTAATTATTATTGAAAACAGGAGGAACTACAGATCTCAACATACTTTGAAATTTGAGATCCACAGTAAGATATGGACTCAGATAACCATAATTTCAAAATATACTTTCATAAATAACTCTATATTTTTACATCCATATAAACCTGCACGTGCACACAATTGTGTAGCTAGTGCATTAATTGCAAAATTAATTATTACTATTGTTTTAATTAGTTTTCACATGAAGATTCATGCAGGAAAATTTTTTCTAATAAAATATAGTGAATTTAAATGATTATGTAAAAAATTATCTGTTACATAATGATTGAAAATTTGTCACACACAAATCCCAATCACTGATTACATTGAATGTTTGGACAATATTTCAAAAAATGAATTGTGAAATCATCATTTTTAAGAAGGCAATTAACTTAAAATATTAAAAGAATTTTTGGACTATTCATCTCTTAAACAAAAATAAAATTGAAATTGTCAAGTTTAAATAATATGGTTTAAATTCATGCTGGATTTTATTGCAAGATGTCTTTGTTGAACCACTGATCATATAAATTGCTGAATTAACAGTAACTAACTTCTTTGGGATTATTCAAAGATAGATTTTATTTGAATAATTTACAAAACTTGAGGAATCAAAATAATATTACAGATCACTTGAAACACTGATTCAGAAACTATCTAGTATTACAGTTGAATCTCGTTATTCGGATTCCATATTTGCATAATCGGCTATTTGTGAAAATTTATTTGTAACCACTAAATTGATTTCTACAGCTCTTTTGCATTTATTCATGGACACCCACTGAGCAGCAAAAATACTGTTACCAAATGTAATCTGTTTTAGCTAGATCTACAGAATTATGAGATTACAAATGAGCAAAATTATAATGATCTAATTACAGTATTTTTATATTGCTATCTAGCTATAAAAAATCAAATAATTACAATATTATGAAAATACAGTAATATTATTTGGCTAGTTTTATTGAAATGTTTAGTTATAAACTTGAAATTTTTGTTGGCAACAATGAGAAAAAATTGTATCAGTCAACATATTTTTCAGCCAATGTACTGTATCTTATTTTAGTATTCTTTTTGCTATCTACGTACTGCTAAGTTTTTGGACTTTTATGCTTTACTAACTTCAGTATTCAGAATTTTCATTGACATGGAATAATGTGACCTTATGTTTGAATGCAGCCTTAAATTTAGATGCCTAATTTCCTATGCATTTGCTCCTTATATTGAGATTTTAAAAGATCTGAGGCAAAAAGGGTACAGACAAGGCTGATGCAGTTTTTCAACACAGTTCAGGAAGAAAGTGTGTCAACTGCCACATCAAACAAATATCCATCAAAAATAAGATTTTATTTATTACATAGTGTTTTAAAAAATTAAATAAAGATTATTGTAATTATAATACTGTACAGATATAGTAGTGTACACTGCATATACTGTAATTATTTATAAGTATTGTAATAATATTAAATAAGGTGTCTAAACAGCAAAACACACAAAGCAAGGATGAAAACGTTGAAAAGAAAGGGTCACAGGAACCTAACCCTATATTTCCCATAGACACAATGGTTCACTATTTGCTAATTCAGTATTTGTGAAGAATTCACAGAAGATAACTAACATGAATAACAAGTATTGACTGTATATATACTATGAAGTAGGAGAAATTCCATTCAGCTGTCTATTGTAGTGTTTGCTTTAGATAATAATAATTTTGGTTTTTATTTTCGGGTAAGCTGTTCTTTTTGTTTAGTATCGATGAGATGGAAGGAAATGGAAAGCATAAAACATATTCTCCAATTAGTCAGAGTAGACTTCAGGACCAATGAAGAGTGCAATTAAGGGAGATGAAGAGCTATTTGATGAAAATGCAATTACTGATATGTTAAACCAAGAGTGGACAACCTTTTTTGTAGGGGGCCGTATAGAAAAATTTATGGTGGGCCACGGGCCAAAACAAAAACAATTGATGATAATAGTATTTATTTAAAAAAAAGAGAAGGTACAAATATGTAAGTATACATAGTGTTGGTATTACATATAATAAAATAATATAGTGTTGCAACTCTAACTAATGAGAAACTTGGGATTGCCTTTCTTTTGCAAGAAGTTCAATATTTGGTGAAAGTGATGTTGTTGCTATACATAAGGAGCTTTCCAAATTAGTATCAATAATACTTGATCTGTTTTTTGATTTCGTGAAATTCATTTTTGAAAAAAATTGCTCACAGCAATAAGTACTGCCGAAGAGGGACATCATTTTACACACAAAATTAATTAGATTTGGATATTTATCTTTGGAAACATGTTTCACGTAAAAATCTTGCAGAGGTACCTCATGAAACTGACTTTTCAGAACATCATCTGCCTGGAGTTCAAGTAATTCCATTTGAAGTGACATTTCTACTTACTCCATGTCCACGTCGAAAGGTGTCATGAATATTTGGAACTGAAGTTCATGTGAACGGAAATCCTCAAATCTAGATGTAAATTCTGTATTTAATGAAAATAGTTCCTGTGCAAGGGCATTCTTATCAAACTTTTTATGGGCTGCTAGAGTGGGAAAATGATATGTATTTCCTGCATGAATCTGATTTTCCCACAATCAAAGTTTGCTTTGAAAAAATTTTATATGAGTGAATAGCTCATGGGCAAGTTGTCCTGGTTTTTGCATATTCGTATTTAGCTCGTTCAAGTAGCGTGACATCAACCAAAAATGGCAAAAATCAGATAATCATGCATCATCTCTCAAAGGTTTGACTAGTATGGATTTGCCCTTCATATCCATAAAAGTTTGCACTTTTTCACTCATAAAATCACTTCAACATTTTGCCCTTACTGAGCCAGCCAACTTCACAATGAAAAACAAGGTCACCATATTCTGATTCCAAGTCCTGCAAGAATTGCCGGAACTGCCAAACCTCTTGATTTAATAAAATTTACACACAAAACAATGGTCTCCATTACGTGCGTGAATTTTAATGATTTAGCACAGAAGTTTTCTCGACGAATGATACAGTGAAATGCAAACAGGTTATTAATGTCAATATTTCTCTCTGATAATTCTGATTTTATTTTATCCACCACTCCCACATTTTTCCCTATCATCGCAGGAGCTCCATTTGTAGTGACACCGCTTAACTTTGCCCAGTCCAGTCCAGTGCATTAACTAAAAACATTAACAATTTCTTCAAAAATATCTTCTCCTTTTGTAGTGTCTTTCATGGCTCGAAGTGTGAGCAAATCTTCTGTTATTTTCAAATTTTGGTCAACTGCATGAATAAAAATTGCTAGTTGCGCTGTATCAGTAATATCAGTGCTTTTGTCCAACGCTATGGAAAATGCTACACATTTTTCCACGACTTCGCCAAGTGCTATTTTTATGTTTACTGCCCGTGCACTTATTCGTTTTGTGACTGTTCTTCTGGATAAACTAACTTCTGAGAACTTTTTACTTTTTTCTGGATACAAGATACTTGCCACTTTTATTAACCCAGTGCCTGATGCGTACCATCTGTAATCATCTTCAGTCGCATGTTATTAATTTGATACATTAATTTGCATAAATTATCTATAATTTTTTTTATCAGTTATAGGATTTGAAGAAATATTTTATCGAAATCCTTCAAATGTTTTCTCCTAACTGCAAAAATTCCTATTTTTCTATCGTTTTTGTGTTTTTTTTTCAATACGGTCAAACCTCTTTAAGCCGCCACCATCGGTTCGAAGGTCCTCTTTGGCGGTAAAGGAGGGTGGCGGTTTATGGAGGGTTTATGGTAACATGTGAGAAAACATGTATAGACTAGAATGACATTGTTTCATTTAATTAAAGGTAATTAGAAATAAATTGCTGAGTAGCAGAAGGATTTTTATTTTTATATTCACAATTTAAATTCTTTTCGTGAACATCTAATGTCGTTTTTGACATTTTTCCGAGTAAGAAACAGCAACAATACTCACACCAGCTGATTTATAAAAAAACGGTTTAAACTGTTCTTCTTCTTCCGCAAAGTCGAGGTTATGGCTCTCCAGTCTTCTCCTATTTTAAACGGTTATTTTGTAAAAATCCGTTTAAAGTTTTGGAATAGCTCATTTTGAAAACAGGGATGTGAATAGTCACAGGTGCGAGATTACAGTCTAATAAATGTTAACAGATAAATTACTTAATTGCC